>JAWPHD010014987.1:0-57929 GCA_037043455.1 Cyrtodaria siliqua | reverse complement strand
CATCTGTGTTCCTTTTTTAGAAGTTGTCAGTCAGTGTTTGGTCTTGGTAATATAAGGGCTACCCCCGAACAACAGCTGATTGTCATTGATTGGGCACATCCTCATGATAATTAGCCAACATATTGCGAAAGACAAATTCCAAATGTTTAAGATAATTCTTATCGCGTTAAACTATTGTGCTAATTTAATGACAGAAGTGGGAAGTATCGAAACAAGTTTTCCTAGATAAAAAAAACGGTCTCCAGTTTGCTGCGCTTTCTCTCTGTTTGTCTGTTCACTATTTCTATATACGCTGGTTTCTTATACGCTTCAAGCGGTGCCTTTATCTCAAGTTACATAGGTGTTACATTGAATTTCAGAATAATCATTGTTTATTTTTTATAAAAATTCTCAAATCCCATATTTATTCATATTGATGGAGTATTTATTTTTCTTAGACGTTTATTTATTTGCCCATTTTAGTTTTTCTGCAGCTATACCTCATTGTTCATATGGAGATAATTATTTTATTTATATCTCTATATTATTGGGACATAATGTTAAGGTTTAAGGGTTTACCATCATTGTATGCAGTAGTGCTTCTATATTGCATGGCAGATGGAAATCTGATACAGCAAATATTGTTTAGTTGAAGACCTTCTGTATGGCAGGCTCCTTGACAGTGTGATTAAATGTAGATTATTAATATTTGACTAGAAATACCGTTTAGGTTGTGTTATTGTAATATATTATTATTTTCTAGGATTAATATTGGACTAGAAATTCCGTTTAGGTTGTGTTATTGTAATATATTATTATTTTCTAGGTTTATTCTAGTTCTCAGAACCCATGGATATAAAAACAACATCAATGAGAGCAGTCTTATCCATCATGTTACTGTTGGCCTCCACTTTTAGAATGTCGCTGTTGTTAAGAGCTAAAAGAGTTATCTTTACATTTAATCCTAATTGTTTTGTATTGTTTATCGCATATTCGTTACTGTCATTGCTGCGATTGAACATACACATATCATCACACGACCCATTGTTCCGTTCATTGGTAGTGGCTATATATTTGACAATTCATTCTTTGTTTTACAGTACATTTTGCTAGGCAAAATTAGTCTTTGAAACGATACCATCCAGAAAAAGAAAAGTTTATTATTTGGAATAAAAACCTGTCTAGTAGCTGTAAATTGTAAATGCGCTTAAACTGACCTAACTTCTGCTTTAACGCACAATCTCTTTGCAGCCTACGATGTTGTCCCTAGAAAGATTCAGTTTGGTCTTTCTCAGATAGGTAACCTCTATTTTGTAGACTTAGAGGCCACATCAGTATCGTATTATAATATGTAAACCTTGCTTATTACACAATCATTATAACCTCTCTATTGCTAAATAAACAACACTCATTCTAAAAAACAAAGCAAAAAAACAATACAACATAGCCCACCCCACCCCAACCCCCTCTTACAAAAAACAGTAGTAGTATAATAATGTATAGTTCAGTGAATAGTTTCCATTTTTGCATATTGTCGATTAGAATGTTCATTCATTAATCTTGCCTATTTCAGCTGAAGTTACTGATTATAATTAAATGTTATATTCATAAATATGAAGATGCCAGTTAAAATAAAGTTCAGTGACTTTAAGAACAGTATGTATTATGATATTCTCTTTTGTCTGAACAATACAGTGATATATTTGGACCGAGTAAACCAGCTGACACAACCATACTGGACGAGCCGCTACAGAACAACTGTTAAAAAAATACCATTTTATATATACCTATTTCTCTCTCGATGTAGAAATATAAATGATCTACATTGATTTAATTGTTACACCAAACGACAACAAATATTTTCATTTTAAGCGCTTTATAAACGAAAATATATAGACGTGTTAAGCAGTTGTGTGATATTGAAGCATTCGGACCATTTAGCCGGTTTTTGGACTTTATCGTTTGAGTTAACATGGGGCTCAGTGTACAGTACCATACTGATTTTAACATTCAAAGCATTTGTACCCCGCGTGCATCCAATACGGAAATATATTGTACGGTCACATGTGTACAAATGCAAATTGCTCATTGCACGTGAGACAATTGGTATATAAGAAATTCAGTTATGATAGAGTAAGTGTAGTTGAGATAAGCTAAATTTGTTGAGGATACGACATTCAGGAAATATCGGATCCGATATTAATGGTATCTTAAGTTAGCTCTTCTGGAATAGATATTCGTTTTGATGAGATGGAAATAGTACCAATTGATTTTACTTTATACCATTTGAGACTGTACATTTGATTTTTTTTACTTTAAATCATTCTTAATGTGAAATTCAGTTCTTCCATGTAACGTGCGAGGCTTTCATGAACAGCTGTTCAAGTTTGCTTCACTCCTTCTAGTATAAGGTATACGTGACTTCAGTATTTGGAGTCTGTTCATTGGGTTGACAACCTTAAAATGCTCAATTATACACTTAGCAGTTATTGCTATGCTGTTTGAGATACTATGCCCTGTATAGTATCTAGTATGTACTGACTAAGTGATCTTGAATTAGACACTTTTGTTGAGTGTTGGACTCCTATTAACCGCCCTTCTATTAGTTAATACCGATCGTTGATAGGTAATAACGTAATATCTCTAATACTTACCAATTCTCCCGTTATTTCGCTTTTCACAGAATGGTATAACATGCCCTTTGCGTGCTTGTTCTGTGAAGGCTGCATTCCTGTACTACTTTTATACTTATTTATAGTGCGGATTATGATTTGGAAGTTATTCTGGTGTTAAATCCGTGATCATGCCCTTCTTACATTTTGACAGAATATGCTTGTAATATTTTCCAGAGGATATGTTTTTATTATTTGCCAGGGTATGCCCTAATTTAGCAAGATATATGCCTATATTTATTGGCAGGGTATGCTTATATTATTTGGCAGGGTTGACCTATTTGGCAGGATATGCCTATAATTATTTGGAGGGTATACTTATATTATTTTGCGAGGGTATGTATATATTATTTAGCAGTGTATCTCTGTATTATGTGGCAGGGTATGTGTAAGTTGGCCAGTTATGCCTATATTTTTTGACATGGTATACCTATTCTGGCAGAATATGCCTATATTTATTGGCAGGTAAGCTTATATTATTTATAAGTTTATGCCTATATTATTTGGCAGATATACTTATATTATTTGGCGGGGTATGCCTGTTTTATTTGCCGCGCGGCTCCTGTCTAGTATATTGTTACGTGATTTCAGGGCTGCTTTCAAGTTGGGCGTTAGCTTGGTGTTTGATCATTGCAATGCCCTTCTTATATATTCGGGCAGGATATGCCTTTATTTTTTGGCTAGGGTAGGGGTATGGTGTTGGTGCAGCGCGACCCTGTCTGGTATCCTGTATACGGTGACTTTCTAGGGCTGCCTTTTAGTTGGGCGTTAGCTTGGTGTCTGAACCTTGCCATGCGTTTTTATATATTTTGTATATTTCGGGAAGAGTTTGCTTTGCGGTTGTTGCCGAGCGCCACCCTGACTTGTATATTGTATACCATACTGCAGGGCTGCCCTTTAAGCTGGGCGTTAGTTTGGTGTGTGATCCTTGCGATGCCCTACTTATATATTCGGTCACGGTATGCCTTATTATTCGGCAGGGTATGCTATGCGGTTGGTGCCGGGGCAGCGCTGTCTAGTATATTGTATAGTGATTTCAGGGCCTGCCTTTAAGCTGGGCGTTAGTTTGGTGTTTGATCCTGCTATGTCCTAACTTATATATTCGGGCAGGGTATGCCTTATTATTTCGGCAGAGTATGCCATGCGGTTGGTGCCGGGCAGCGCTGTCTAGTATATTGTATAGTGATTTCAGGACTGTCTTTTATAGTTTGGGTTTTAGCTTGGTGTTTAATCCATGCTATGCCCTTCTTATATTATTCGGGCAGGTTTGCCATGCGGTTGGTGCCGCGCGGGGCCCTGTCTAATATCTTGTTACTGTGACTTCAAGGGCTGCCTTTAAGTTGGGAGTTAGCTTTTTTTAAATTTATTAGACCTATATATGTTTGATTGACTGATTGACTCACTGATTGATTGAATGACAGATTGATTAGTGACTGATTGATTGTGATTAGATTTGAAGGAAGTGATATTTAACATTGATTTATTTATTGATTTATTATTGGTTAATGATTTAATTACTATTGCCTTTATGGTTATCTAATTTTATTATTATTTTATTATTTGTATATTAATTGATTGATACTGTCAATTAATGATTGAATTGTTATATTGATTATTATGTGCTATTATAATTATTGATATGATAATTATTGATAATGTTTTATTGATAATTTCATGTAATTGTTTCATCTGACAGATATCATTTTTATTCATAATTTATTTACTAATTTATTTGTTATTTATTATGTTGATTTTTTTGATTTATTGATTTGATTTTTGGTTACTAATTCATTACTTATAGTTTAATCGTGATATACTCTTGCGTTTTGTTTTTGTATTTCCCACTTTGTTTTCTTGAGCTTTATTATCTAACTGAATGCATACGCCTATTACTTAAGTTTGTTTTTGTTGTTATTATGTATAAGAGAATAATTGATTTACTCACGACATTCAGAGTGAGTAATACTTGTTATGGTGTAAGAATTATCCCACCAGTGGTTTCAAGGGAGCTAACTTTGTAATGAGACCTTTAGTATATGACCTATTTTCATTTTTGGAAAACCGCCTTTAATTTTACCTAATGCATGCAAAAAACCATATAAATTTAATCACAAAAGTCAAAGTACATTAAGTACATTCAAGCTGAATGTATATGATCCTATTCTATGTATATATGAAGGGATATTCCTGTTATATCCGGAAATAGAGTGGAACAATATTTATCTCCCCTTGTTGTGTTTGTTACTTTCAAGGGATCCCCTTTTCAGTATTCATTGCCTTGAACAGCCTTGGAAAAAAATGAAAGATATTTCGAAAAAAAAACACTCAGAAAAGGTATTTCCTACAACAAAATAGTGTGTTTTCAAAACTACTCTATTGCTGGAAAACATCGTGTACTTCAAGATAATGAAATAAAACAATGTCACGGGTACTTGTTTGTAAGAAAGATTATAACACTTAAAATTCTGAAAAGAAAAAACAGAAAGAAGAGCACACAATTCATCTTTAACTGTTGACGTATAGATTCGATATGTTTAAAATATACATACAAATCAAGTCAGCACCTATTTCAGGTTTTAAGCTAATATTGACTATAATCTTTAAAGTCAAAGTTATTGGAGGACACGTATTGCTTATATTTTTGTTTATTGAGTAATTTTCACGTTGCAGTTGTTTCGAACATGTACACCTGCATCTTCCTCTTTTTATACCAAAATCGGTAAGAGGGTGCTTACAGCTTATTTTCAAAACCTAAATTTATTGCAGACTCTTTGCCGTGGCATGGATTGAAAAAACAAGCCCCAAGCATCGGGCTTCACAACTGGGCTGCCGGTAAGCACAAAATACCATTATGGCAAGCCCTTACAGTAGAAAGCATTAAGCAATAAAGCAAATGAAATATTAAAATATTAAGGACATAAATACATGTGCATCAATTAAATGTTCATTATGAATTGAACTGAATGTTGTTTAACGGCTCATCAACACAGTGTTGGTTATTTAGAGCCGGCCCCAGAGAGAGGGGAAGGATACATAGGAATCCGGGAACCTTCCCTACTCTTATTATCGAATAGATTCCCTATGGTTCTTTAACGTGCGCGGAGGATATACCGGATACACGGGACCGCCCGTTTTTTCGTCCCCATCCGACGGACGAGGCTAAGGGAAAGTGTCTTTCCCAAAGAACACAACCGACGGAACTCAGTGGCATCACGGAGGATTGAACACGGGGCCTCCGGTTACAAATCCGCCGCGCTACCGACTGCGCCACGCCAGCCATCATTTTCATGTTCATTATGAAAGCAACTTTTCTTATAAGCATTTAAGCAAGCGGAGTTAATATTCAAGCATAATTGCAATCAATTCAATCAATCAAATGTTTTTTAGCAATCTCGTACGGGACAGCAAATGTGTATAGATAAGTTATGTTTAGATTAAATTCAGTCCATGAGTATACAGGAGACGAATACAGTTAAACTGAAACTTATATGTCCTTCTTTTCACACCTTCGCTGCCAGCCATATTGACCTGGACGACCGGGCACTCCGAGTCTTGGAGTTAAATAACAGTTAAATAGATTCCATAATTTCGAAACAATTGAAAAATACATCACATGTTAAATCAAAGCACTGAAAGTGTTGAAGGCGGCGGAGTTTATATAAATGACCATAAAATAATATTTAATACCAAGAATGACCTTAAATTGTATTTAGTACCAAAAAGAGTTTCTTCCAGTAAGTTGAGAAATTCTGTTTTTTCCTCTCAGAGTTTGTTGAAGCTATGCAAAATTTGGTTATTATAAGTCAAATAGATTTATAGATATATCAGACTGATCATAGTTTTTTAATAGCAAAACTACCATATACAAGTACAGAGCTTTACGAAAGGTAGGTCAGAACCTGATCAAACGGGATTACCCCTTCTTAATGACTTCATGGCGTCACAACTGTCTGAGTTGTCTAAGGTGATGTGATTGATTGATTTATCTATACAATCAATTGGAACATGCTGTCAGTGACAAAAACGAATTTCGGAAATGTGTGACGTCATCTGACATGATGTTACAGACGTCGGAATACCATATTGACGTTCTTGCACAATCCGGCCCAGAACTGTACATTTTGTAAAAGTTTGGTACAAATCAGATCATAAATAAAGAAGTTTTAGTCATAACAAGATTCCCATTATGGCGTCACCTGGCGACCATCTTTGATGACGACACGACAAAATTTTACATTTTCGCACAACTAGATTTTGATGTTTACAACCTGTGAAAGTTGTATCAAAAACTGGTCTTAAATGAGAGATATAGTGATTATCATCTTTCTTACACTTATTGATTGTATAGTAAAGAGTACAATAATGGACCTTTGGAATCGGCCCGAGCACGACACATACGAAATATTGTCAGTCTCGGTTGATTGAGACTGTCATGAGCGGTAGTGTAATATGCTAGCTTCAGCTCACACCCTCTAGCCCTGGGTTGAGCAGAACTCAATATTCATAAAAATCAACAGTACAAAATGTAACCATTTCGAGATGGCAAGCATACGGCGGTGGATATAGCAATATGTGTATCTTTATTTCATCCCCTATATCTAGCGGCGTATGGTCCCAGGATTTAAAAAAAATGTATGCACCGAAGAGCGAAATAAACAAAAACGAATTTAGTTGGAGCAGCGGTTATGAAGCCTGCGTATCACAAGTAACAGCCAAAAGTGGTTAAACAATACCCAGAGTCTTATCGGTCGGAGTAGTGGAACCAGCGAATCGAAAATTAAGTAAGAAAACAAAAGAAATTGAAAATGTACCACCGATCACTAAATATAAGTATCGGGTTCAGCGATCTCCAAAGATCGAACATAAAAAATGCAATCAGTGAAACAAAACGGGGTTTAATAACAGTATGACGTCAAGACGTCATGACGTAGAGACACGTTTTGACGTTCTTGTACAACTAGACCCTGAACTCTACAATCTGTGAAAATGCTGATCGAATCCGATCTTAAATAACGATAACATGATTTCTATATATGCTATATTCTAACACAATAACAATCCAGTGGTGTGTGTCTAAACATATTTCTTCATTTCGTCTTATTGTTGATACTAATTCACTGACATCGTGAATCACTAAAAACACTGTCGAGATAATCGTTGATATATACAATTATACATAATAAAGCAATAATCATGTTGTTTTCACGTTCTGTCTGAAGTAATATCAAATACAACAATGCCGCAACCAGTTTTTCACCAATATGGCAACTATTGTATTAGGTTATTAAACAAGGCAAATTCTATAGACACAATTGATATATTGTCATTCGTAATAGTATTGTTTTCCTATTGCATACATAGCTCGTCTTAGTTTAAGTCAGTTCTTCCGATTACATTCAGTTCATGCAAACCCGGAGACACTATTTATCTACGCACAGGCATATAATTTGAACGCTGTTCGGCTGCCACTTGTGCTATTTTTAGCTCAGAAATATGGTCAGCCTTCAATTTTAGGAATACCATTCTGCTAACATTGCAGCGGGAAGTTTGCTGCCCGCCGCAAAAGTATGTTATGTGTGCACATTATGTGTACATAGTTGCTCTTAGATATGCACGAACAAGATGCGCATAAACAACTGTTGGAAATGTCCTTCAGCGCATAACATTACGTAGTGATAGCATCAAAGCGAGGAGGTACTAATTATAATATATATTATCTAAAAACACAACAAGGCAGTTTCCATGATCATATTGCTTTGTGGTATCGATTTTAAATACTATAATAATTCCGTATCGGAATCTATATTCGTCGAAGTTTTCGTTTTGTTTAAATTAAAGACAAATAATGTAAGGTAACCAACGTATAGGAATTGAATGACATGGCTAATACAAAATAGTTACATTGTGATCGAGACCTCTGTCTTGACGGAGGGGCGAGGATTACCCGTGGAATGGTAGTCAAATGTTATTAATAATGCTAAATGCTTTACCCAATTGTGATCATATATATAGATACTGATCAAAAATAAAAAGTACCCAATTTTCTGTCCCTTAGTATATAGACAGCAAAACAGGAAATAATAAATTATGTATACTCTGTAAAAGAAGTTTTGGACCATGGCAGTGTTCGAACACGTACAATGATCGCTGAACCATGACATTCGACCATAACCCTTATTATCTCAGTTGATAATTCACAATCGATCAACAATCAACAATAATTATTGTTTACAATGAAAGTTTGCGAAAAAATAATAATCTTTTTATTGGTTACTCGAATATGTCCGTAACTGTTACTTTGTATGGTCTTTGCAACATTTTTTACAGACCCTTTGTGTGTTCGCGATATGTTTTTAAAATCAAATCTTGTTTGGAATTTAATGTTTCTGGTACCAAATTAACCGGGTAGGGTAGACCTTGGTTACTAAAAAAAAATACTTAAATTTTGTCCACTAGCTTTATTTTTATATGACTTTATATACCCTGGTCCAAAACTTGTTTTACCGAGTATATATAGAAAAATTAGATCGACCAACACCAATAGTCCAAACAAAATAATTTTTTGAAAAGTTCAGTACACAAGAGAGTTACCCTCCCATTTCTAAATCGTTGCATATTTGTTAAAAAATAATAAAATCTACAAAAATAACCCCAATTTCTCCAAGACAATATTCTCTACACATTGCTTTCGAAAAAAATCACAGAAACACACAACACCGATTGTGTAGGTAGCAGCTTTTGATTATCAAACTCATCAAATTACCTGCCTTTAAGGTTTCCATAACATTCATGAAAGAGTATCCATAACACCCATGAAAGAGTATTGCTTGGACAATTTTAAACTGTTTAAAGGAATGTTTAGTCCTCAGTAAAGTGAGCTTAAAACATCATACAGTGTTTAATTAAAGCCCTGTTCAAGCGTCCTATTCCTTAAAAACCTGGCCTATGGGAAAACCAGCAAAAAAGGGGGTACTTGTTTTTTGGTGAGTATATATGAAATACATACATTACGTGCATTTTATACCATATTTTCATGGCGTCAAGCAAAAAAGAGGTACTTGTGTTTTGGTGAGTATGTATGAAATACATACATTACGCGCATTTTATACAATATTTTCATAGCGTCAAAAGTATGTCCGATTTAGTTGCTAGCGTATTATTCCTAAGTATGCTTTTTAAGGGACAAACGCCATTCTTAATTTGCTTAAAATCGCGGCGTCCCGTTATTTATTTGTGATACAACATTTTGCAATCATACATTGTGATTTTATGAATAGTGCAAAGCAAATTGTTTCACATATTACTAGATGTTGATTATATTGCACCAATAACTAACTTAACGGTTTTGTAGAGTAAGGAAGAAGTTGAAAACTGAAAAACTCATTTAATTATATTCAAGCATAATTGAATTCAAAGTTATCCTGGATTAATACATGAATATGCCATTGTTAAAGCTTGATACACACATCAGAATTGCCTCGTTTACCTTTACATTGTGACAGTCACTGATGTACATACATACGCATAAACGTATTTGAACAAATATCCCCTTTTCATGCAACCCCTTTTCAGTATTTATTGACATTCACACTATCGTTTGTTTAGTGCTGTGTGGATACGGATAAACCTTGATATATACCTCATTTGCATATTTCCTTCTTTGCGCAATGTAAAGTCTTCCGCTCACTATTCTGTGATAGTGACCGGCCCGTTCCGAGAGCTATAAATTTGGACTTCAAATTTAAATAAATCATAAAACGTATTGTTTTAATTTGTTGGTCAGATTGGTTATAACAAATAATGTATGATGCTTCGGTCCATATAAAGTTTATGGACAGGGCAGTCAGACCTAGAACGCTATATCGCTTCTATCCATATAACATCCTAGGTCTGACTGCCCAGTCCATAAACTTGCATATGGACCTCATAGTCCGAGAGGAGTTGCCTTTGCGAAAAAGTCAACGTAGCCGTCCTCATCCGTAGAAGGTTTGACAGTTGATCATGATAGAGTAACACCCCAGGAATATTTATTGCCCTGTTGTAGTCATAAATTGTGGTAGCACTAAAAAGTTATTAAAGATGGCGTCCAAGATGGCTACCAAAATGTAATATACTGTCATTATGCTTGCTTTGTTGCATAACATTTGTACCAATAAAGATATTATTTTAAAAATGTATTAGTATCTTATCTTAGATAACTCATCCAATACAAAATGGCGTCCGATATGGCAGAAAAAAGGTGATATACAGTGATAATAATCGTTTTGTTGCATATCATTCGTACCAATAAAGATATATTTACTAGGTATGTGTATCTTAGATAGACAATTTATCTGACGCAAAATTTAGTAATGAATGGCAAAGTTCAAGGTCACAGTCAATGGTCAAATGTCAAATTTAGCTTTTGTAGTGTCTTCGTGTCTACTTGGCTTATTTAAAAAATTACAAACAGAGGTATGTAGTAGGTTTGACACTTGATCAAGTTAAAGTCACATTCCAGGAATATGTCTAGCCCGGTTGTAGTCAAGAATTGTGGTAGCACTAAAAGGGTATTCAAGATGGCGTCCAAGATGGTCGCCAAAGTGTGATATAGTCATGATAATTGTTTTGTTGCATAGCCATTGTACCATTAAAGATATTATTATATATATTTACAAGTATGTGTATCATAGGTAGACAATTTATCTCACTTACGATTAGGTGCTATATGGCAAAGTTCAAGGTCACAGTTGAGGGTCAAATGTCAAAGTCGATCTTTTTTGGTGTCTGTGTTTTCGTGGTTTAAAACAGACATACAGAGATATGTAGAAGTTTTGACAGTTTAGCATGCTAAAATAATATCCTTGAAATATTTCTAGCCTGTTATAGTCATATACTGAGGTAGCACTCAACAGGTATACAAGATGGCGTCCAAGAGGGCAACTAAAATATATACAGTCAGTAATACACCATATACCTGTCCTATGCTAAAACGAAAGCTCTCATTGAAGGCCAAATGCCATATAAAACTCTGTGTATGTTGTAAAGGAGTTGCCAATATATTATATAGAGCTTAACGAATAGTTGTATACATCACAACATGTATTTCATACTACTTGTTCATGTCCTAGTGTCAATTTGGAAACACAGTCAGTGGTCAAATACATGGAATAATATTAGAAACGTTTCTGCTGTTTAAACTATACAGATATAAGCACTATAATACTATATGTACCTGTAAAATGTGATGACAAATACATGCCAGTTCAGTAATATAAAGAAAAGGCTGAAGTGAATTGCTGAGTTGAAGAGACATGTGGCGATGGCGATTTGTACTGTTCTGAAATGCACATTTTGATATTATTGATTTAAAATGAGCCTTTTGATGTTTGAGGCTGTTTCATGTACAGGTGATAGAGTTTAATTTAGTTTGATTCCTTTGACAAAACTACCAGTATCTTATATAGTCAGCAGGATCCCTAACATTTTGGAGACATATAAGGCGCAAACAAACTTGTCAATGAAAGAAATATAAAAAAATCGGACAGGGAAAGTAGCATTCAAGGAGGACAGTCAACCGCAAAACACCGAAACAAACACGCAAACAGACAAACAAGAAGGCAAAATCAACAATAAATGCAAGGACATCACAAACACAAAAGGATTGACAATAGGGCTACCGCCTTGGAACGGTCAGTAGCAAAGTAGGCCACTGGGGGGGTTTAAACCGGTTCTAGGGTGAACCAAACCTCACACTTACCGTACCGTCATCCCATTAAAATAGGACAGTGTAAATAAAGAAATCCCCGCCATGATCTAATCTCTAACCATCAAGGCAGCATCAATAGGCAATATAAGTAAAACACAAATATGCTCGTGTTAATATAAGACAAACAACAATAGCCTAGAAAGCCACAATGAAGGTACTCAATGACTTGGCCGAAGCCAGAGCAGTAAGAGAATAAACCATTAAGGGCACGACAAGAAAGATCATGGACAAACATCAAACGCCACCGTCCCAATGGAATTTAGGTAGGCGTCATCATAGGGTCCTCAGCCTGTCCGGTCATCGTACAATTAAAGAGGAAAGCATAGTGGCGAACGGTAAAAGGGTCCACCATCAAGCATGCAGTACGTTGCAAAATGATAGGGTCATAACCTCTTTTGATAAACTTTTTAACAAGTTTAACAAAGATAGTATGAATGTGATCACGACCAAGAATCTTACGAAGTTTATAAATCACATCACCATAGAAGTTAGGTTGTGATAGTCCTTGTCGCAGAAGAGTCCTTAAATTACTTTTATATTTGGAAAGAAGATCAGGGTTACGATAATAAAATGTTGCAAAGGTTTTACGAAGTTTATGGTAATGGTAACCCTGATTAAGTAATTTTTTAATTATACAAAGATTACGAATATTAAAGTCCTCAACTCGAGTACAAGCTCTAGAAAAACGAATAAGTTGAGACACATACACCCCATAAGAAGTTGCTCGGGGAACATCCCCATCCAAGTGGGGATAATTAATAATGTCAAAATTAAAATCATCTCTCTTGTCATAGATTTTGCTAATTATTTTACCATTTTCAATCGAGAGATCTAAATCAAGAAAAGAAGCGTTATTATCGGATATATTAGCTTTGTTAAGCTGAAGTTCTTTAGGATAAATATAATTAACCATAGTTGGAAAGAAAGGGTTGTCAATGTTCAATATGTCATCCAGATACCGAGAGGTGTCATTAAAGGCTTCAATAACATCTGCCTGGGTATCTGGTGAAAGACTCAACATGAAATCCCTTTCATAGCAAAATAAGAACAAATCTGCGACAAATGGTGCACAGTTCGTAACCATAGGGATACCAACAATTTGTCTATAACCGGTGGTTCCATACCTGACGAAAATATTATCTTATAGGAAAACGAGTGCTTTACAAACTTCATAGCAAGTCAACATAGTATAATTGTCTAAACTAACGTAAGTAGAAAACGCTTTTATATTATTACATGCCAAAAATGTAGAATTTTCTCTAGCGAATGTTTTTTCAAGAACGTCTTCTGAATTTTTTATAGACCAAAGTAAATTAATCCCAGAGTTTTCATAAGTTTTATCACAATATAGTTTAACGTGATCTTTAACGGCAGTAAGATAAGAAGTTAAACGTTTGGAGATGTTTGTTGTTGTGCAGGCACTAGAATTTGAAATAAAGCGAGCCTTATATGGATTTGTATGTAATTTAGGAATCCAGTACATAGTAGGCAGTTTATTTTGCTTATCGTTTACACCAGCCTTGAAAGTAGTACACCGAGTGATATGTGCGGAAACAACATCATCCTCAGTAGAATTAACTGGAGTATACGAATTGGTGCTGCTGAGTTCCAGAGATAAAACATTGACGTAATGTTAGCGTCAAACAATAATTACATTATTAGCAGCTTTATCTGCAGGAACTAAAACAAATTTATTATGAAATTCCTGAGTTCCCGATTTTAAATTGCGAAAGGAAAACCTAGGTCTCGGAGGAAGTAACATTGCATTTTGCAAATATGATACTTCATCTCCTAGTGCAATGAAGTATTACTGTTTCAAACTTGATGAGGCCTACCTAAAGCGCATTGGGACGGTGACGTTTGATGTTTGTCTATGATCTTTCTTGTCGTGCCCTTAATGGTTTATTCTCTTGTTGCTCTGGCTTCTGCCAAGTCATTAAGTACATTCAGGCGCGTAGCGTGCCATATTGATTTACTCACGTTAGTAAACTAATCAAAACGAAGGCTAAATAATAAAAAGGAATAATAGTATTTTCGACAGGATTTAAATCTTTCATCCTGACCCTAATATGCACCAGAAGTCACGTATGAGCGTTTATTTTTTTAAAAATTCCCGGATCCCCACCAACGGGACAACCCCCTCCCGAACTTAGCTCCGTGAGTAATTGAGATTTTGGTAACGCTACGCCCCTGACCTTCATTATGGCTTTTTAGGCTATTGTTATTTTGTATTATATTTACACGAGCATATTTGGGTTTTATTTATATTGACATTGATGCTGCCTTGTTGGTTAGAGATTATATCATGGCGGGGATTTCTTTATTTACACTGTCCTGTTTTAATGGGATGGCAGTAGGGTTCCAAGGCAGTATCCCTATTGTCAACCCTTTTGTGTTTGTGATGTCGTGCATTTATTATTACTTTTGACTTCTTGTTTGTCTGTTTGCGTATTTGTTTCTGTGTTTTGCGGTTGACTGTCCTCCTTGAATGCCCTATCCGATCTTTTTATATATCTTCTTACAGTTCTTTAACATATTTAGAGCATACACTTCTTGCCTTTCCCAGATAGGATAAAAAGAATGCATCCACCAGGGAATGAACCCAGGCTGAGCTGAGGTTTGTAGCTCTAGAGCTGAAGGCCTATATCCACTGAACTACCAATGCCGATCATAGGTTTTACTGGGACAGTGTGTATTGGTTTATGTTGCAGTTTGTCTTTTTTCCAGTTCGGAATCATGTTCATCACAAGTTAGAGAGTTAAATGCGTATTCACCTATTAGAGCAGCAACATTGGTATGAGAAAAATGTATAACTACTATAATATGATCCTGTGAGCTATGTTGATCATCTAAATCATGCGTCTTCGGTTGTATGTGTGCTTGACAAATGCATACAGTGGATATGTCATCCCTGAATTCACCAGCAAGATTGACAACTTCACCATGACGCAATATATATGATGCATCATGGCACCGTCTTAGGAATGATGTTAAGTTGGCTGGCTTTATTGGCATAGTACTAATGTAAAATTGTGCCACTTCGGAATAGAGGTGATGTCAACTGCAATTATTTCTTCCAGTGCATTTGACGAACATTTTGTCCTCTTCCCGCTTTCATCGACTCAACTCTTATCATATTTGTCGAAAACTATATGAGATAAATTGCAACTGTCTTGTTGAAAGCTACACATTCCCTATTTTAACTGATAATGATCCCCACCCCAAAAATGATATACACCTAGAAATCGATGCGTAAAATTTCACATTTTTATTTAGCTTCCTTACAGGTAACATCGATACATATATGGCTTCAGAATATATGTGATATCAAAAATAGTTGCCCGGAACAGGATTTGAACCACAGCATTGCACTTGTCAGTTTTGTAGGATTTACGCTGAACCACTAGACCACGGCTATTTATTGGTAAAAGGTAGCGTTTTAAACACTAAATAGGCATTACGTAATAATAAGTTCGCACACACAAACTCATCAAGTGCTAAATAACAAGTCGAGATCTGGTTGTTTTGAGGCGAATTATTCGTTTCATATTGATAACATACAGTATTACACCAGGCACTGTTAACTGACTCTTGCGACAAGATGGACTACATATTTATTGATCCAGCTTGAGTTGCGTTCAAATATGTTGTTAATTTGCCTCATAATAAATGGTAGCTAGTATACTATTTTTTCAAGTAGCGTTATAGTTCAGTGGATAGAGTACCAGACTTGAAATCAGAAGGTCGTGTGTTCGAATCCTTTTTTTCTGTTAAAACTACTGTTACCTGTGTATAGGTACGATGTGCACTGGTCGAGTTAGATAGTTTAATTACAGTAAATTATTTCCTGCGCTATGGTTGCTCGCTTAAATACCCGATTTCGACTATGAAGTTAAAATAAAGACACGCCTACAAAGAACAAATCGATTGATATAGAGCTCTGTAGTTTTAAGGGGCATTGTAAATATTTTCCAGCATTTATTTGCTATAACTGCCCACATTTCGAAGCACTATATCAACTCTATCTAAATGAGTTAGCACCCCTTTTTCGAAGCAGTCAGACAAGTACATCAGTAATTCTGCCAAACAGGCCAACTTAACAACATGACTATAGGAAAGAGTGTGCAACGTTGAGCCATACATATTGCATCGTGATAAAGTTCTCATTCACGCTGTCTCGAATTTCAGGGATAGCTCGCAAATGATTTGTCAAGCGTAAATACAATCACTGGAGGCAGATAAACGAATGCTATTTAATGCTCAGCTTGTCTCTGAAAATTCTGCTAAGAGTAGTTATAAATTCACCTGATACCGATGTTGCCGTACTAAATGTATACACGTGTAACTCTCTAACTTTTAATTAAATATGGTTCCGAACAGGAAACAATACAAACTGGGACATTATTTTATAGGAGGAATTTACAGTCGCTATGCTCTATACCTCCCGGTTTCAAAGAAATAACAAGCGGTGATAGTAATAGTGCATTATCTGGAGATATCTAAAGCGGTTATATATGTCCGAAACCTATCAGCAGTATTTGATCGCACTAGGAGAAGATGAGGTATTATCTTCGGAATGTGCAATCGCCTGTGAAAAGTTGTTTGCGCTTTATTTGTCTCAAAGGACGTTGAGATATTGCAGACGGTATTACATACTGGCTGTTTTGCACATAAATGAAAATATAGTACCTAAAAGCCTTATCATATCAAAAGGGCTAACGTTCAGTCATTAGTCTGGAAAAGTTGATCACGTTTGGGAACATAAAAGACAGTGATTAGAAACCGCTTTAGATGTCCGAAGAGCTTGCTAACAAGTCGATTTACTGACGTCATGAATCAGCATATAGAGCGACCGACCGACCCTCCCTTTGCCTATGCCAGGCAAACTTTGTCAATGATATATTTTTCACTTTCGTTTACATGGCAGGTCAAATGTAAATGTGAAAATATTAAAATATCAGTTTTTGATGAAGATGTCTCAGAAGTGGAATCAGATTAATATATTTGAAAGTACGTCTATATAAAGGTTGAACAGAAATTCATGGAACTGTTTGTGATATATATTGCTGTGACTGAACGTGTGAAGTAGAAGTACAGTCATTTTGGTCAGCAGTAATAGAAGACAAATGCTTTATTATTGATGTGTAGTATTTCCTTTAGGTGTCCCTGTTCTAAGGTGACACTTATTTCACTATTAGATTACAAGTTGATATAATTCAAGAATACTTGAAGATATGCATGATATGTTTGTAACTGTTATTTCCAACATACAACTGAATGTAAAAAAGACACTAAAAAAACAGAAATATAATAGTGGAGTTTAGATGGGATTTGAGATATATTTCGTTCATGTAAGATTTTGTTTACAACTTTGCTATGAGTTTAAGGTTGTACCTGAGTATGCCTTACCAGTCCTATTTAACTTGGACCAAGGCAAACATTTGATATTTGATCCTTGACTGTGACCTTGAACTTTGCCATATATTATTACATGTTGCATTGGCTGAGTTATCTATGATACACATACTTATACATTTTTAAAATAATATCTTTATTGGTACAAATGTTATGCAACAAAGCAAGTATAATGATAGTATATTACAGTTCGGTGGCCATCTTGGACGCCATCTTTAATAACTTTTAAATGCTACCACAGTGCATGACCCCAACAGGGCTAGAAATATTTCTGGGATGTTAGTCTAACATGACCAACTGTCAAACCTTCTGCAGTTCTCTGTTTGCATGTTTAAAGTATACCAAGAGAAAATAAAGACACTGAAAAAGCTAAAAAGTTGACCCTTGACTGTGACCATTTATCGTTTATTACAGAAATTGTATATATAAGATACACAAATCTGTGAATTTATATAAAATAATATCTTTGTAGGTACACATGTTATGCAACAAAACATTTATTATGTCTATATCCCATGTTAGCGGCCATCTTGAACGCCATCTTGAATAACTGTTTGGTGCTACCACAATTCCGAATTACAACAGGGATAGAAATATTCCTCGTAGGTTATTCTAACAAGATCTAGTATCAAACCTCCATTTGTATTTTTTAAAATAAACTAAGAATACACAGATACTGCCAGAAAGCTCATATTTGACCTTTGACCCGTGACTTTGACCTTGAACTTTGACATACATTACTAAATGTTGTGTCAGATAAATTGTCGATCTAAGATACACATACTTGTAAATGTATATAATAATACTTTATTGGTACTGGATTTATGCAACAAAACAAGTATTATTTAAATGTATATAAATTTTTCGCGGCCCTCTTGGACGCCATCTTGTATAAATTGTTAGTGCTACCACAATTCATGACTACAACATGTCTCAGAAAATTCCCAAGGCATCAAACTAATTGAATATAAGGTCAAACCTTCTACGGATGTGGTAGTCTACGCTTTTTCATTTTCTAGGCCTCTTTTCAGAAACTGCTCTCGGACTATCAGCACCATATATTATTTGTTAAATAGTACATTCTTAAAATTCAGTGATTATGAAACATGAATACATGGCAAGTAGCGTTGTTTTTTATTCAATGCAACATGAAAATAATTCATCAGCTTACGAATATAAATGGAATCGTTTTGTAATATAATATAATAACGCTATGCGCGCTCAATATAGGTTTTACCTTTAAAACGACAACACACTTATTAAGGAATTAACCTTATACGGGACCGACCAGTTTACTTCTCCACTCGACACACAGCTAAAGAAGCATCTTGCCCAAGGACACCGCAACGAAACACAGTGGCAAGGTTTTTTACATGAATATGAGTAGTACAAACTGGAAAAATAATTCAGAAAAAATATTCAGTTGTTTATTTTCCAAAATTCAATTGCAAAAATGTTTCGATACATGAACAGAGCCACGCTTGACAACGTGCTATGTTCTGACCCACTGCAATAAAGGAAACAGAAATGAATAAAAGCTATGTATTCGACTAGGTCAAAAGGAAAAAGAGAATGTTAATATAATATTTTATATTGATTTTATGTGTGTGTGTGTGTGCGTATGTGCGTGCGTGAGTGTGTGGGGTGTGATAGAGAGAATGAAAGACATAAAGTCAGAGAGAGAGAGAGAGAGCACTAATGAGAGTTGATTTCTCGTAACCTGAAGTTGAGCCAATTCTCTGAATATCAACGGAGTCTCTAAGTGGTTGTTTACTTTTATTGTATCAATTGTTTATTTTTTGTTGGTGTGCAAGACGCCGACACTTTTTCACGTTATTTCTATAGTATGTGCGCTTCTAGATCGTTTAACCAACGCAAGACGCTGTATAATTGCATTCATTGCACCGTATTCCTAGAAAAGCAACTCTATAATTTCTTCCTGAATGCTTCATATCTGTTTCCTGTTTAGTTACCGGAATTTAACGATGCACACACCCACTAGGACTGCGGAGTCATCTCATAAATTCTAATTAAACTATTTTGAAAATGCCATTACAGTCGGAATTATTAAGTCTCCTGAAAAAGTAATGAACGTTTATTTTAATATAAATTATGTATTTTGGCATAATTATAGTGACTCTGTTTTAAATGTGTTTTTGTTTATAATAGCGAATATTCATTAATGTATTGATTAAGTAAAAATATTAGCATTAGTTAGAAAATACGTTTGTGTTGCTCTAATCGTGGATTTTAAACAACCATTTGGAAACCTTATACAGCATAGAAAAAATAGAGGAAGACTACCTGTGATATTAGGACACTAAGATGTGTTAGGCATGACAGCTGTTGAGAAGTTGACAGCTGTCATGCCTAACACATGCATGCAGTACTTAAATTACAGTTCTACGACTAGGCGTGCAGAGTCAAGTACAAAACACAACATCTCCATCCCTTTCTGTGTACAACTCCATGACTAGCGGTATAGGGTCGAGAGCAAAACGCAACATATCCATTTTGTACAAGTCCGTGAATAGCCGTGTACGCCCTAGTACAAGACATGCACGTACTATAACTAGCGATGAATGTCCCAGTCCAAAACGCATAAATACAGCTTCATGGCTATGGGTGAACGTCCTGGTATGAAACACACGAGTACAAACCCATGACCAACGGTGAACATCTTAGTATAAAACACACAAGTACAAACCCATGTCCAGCGGTGAACGTCCTATTATAAAACACACACGTACAAACCCATGACCAGCGGTGAAAGGCCTAGTATAAAACACAAAATTACAAACTCATGGCCAGCGGTGTACGTCCGAGTACAAAGCACACAATTACAAACCCATGAGCTGCGGTCGGTGTATATCCCAGTGCAAAACACACGAGTACAAACCCATGACTAGCGTTGTACGTCCATGTACAAAACACACAAGTACATACCCATGACCAGCTGAGTATATCCTAGTATAAAACACACAAGTGCAAACCCACGACCAGTGGTGTACGTTCCTCTACAAAACACACAAATGCAAACCCATGACCAGCGGTGTACGTCCCTGCACAAAACACACAAGTACAAACCTATAGCCAGCGGCGTACGTCCCAGTACAAAATACACAAGTACAAACCCATGACCAGCGGTGTACGTCGCTCTACAAAACTCACACATACAAACCCATGACCAGCGATGTACGTCCCTCTACAAAACACACACGTACAAACCCATGACCAGCGATGTGCGTCCCAGGTCCCAGTATAAAACCACTAAAACTAGCAGTGGACGTCCTAGAATAAAACACACAAGTACAAACCATGACAAGCGGTGAACGTCCTAGTATAAAACATACAAGTTCAAACCCATGATCAACGGTGAACGTTCTAGTATAAAACTCACAAGTACAAACCCATGACCAGAAGTGTACGTCCCAGTATAAAACTTAAAAATACAAACCACCCATGACCAGCGGTGTACGTCCTAGTATAAAACACACAAGTATAAGCCCATGACCAGCGGTGTACGTCCAAGTATAAAACACACAGGTACAAACCCATAACCGGCGATGTACGTCGCTCGACAAAATACACACATACAAACCCATGACCAGCGATGTACGTCGCTCTAGTATACAAAATACACACGTACAAACCCATGACCAGCTATGTACGTCCCTGTATAAAACACACAAGTACAAACTCATGACCAGCGGTGTACGTCCCAGTACAAAACACACAAATACAAACCACCCATGACCAGCGGTGTACGTCTTAGTATAAAACACACAAGTACTAACCTATGAACAGCGGTGTACGTCCCTGTACAAAACACACAAGTACAAACCCATAACCAGCGGTGTACGTCGCTCTACAAAATACAGGGACGTACAAACCCATGACCAGCTATGTACGTCCCTGTACAAAACACACAATACAAACCCATGACCAGCAGTGTACATTCAAGGTCCCAGTACAAAACCCACAATATACAAACCACTCATGACCAGCGGTGTACGTCTCAGTATAAAACACACAAGTACAAACCCAGGACCAACGATGTACGTCCTTGTGCAAAACACACAAATACAAACCCGTGACCAGCGGTGTACATCCCAGGTCCCAGTACAAAACCCACACATACAAACCACCCATGGCCGGCGGTGTACGTCTTAGAATAAAACACAAAAGTACGAACCCATGACAAGCGGTGCACGTCCTAGTACAAAACACACAAGTACAAACCCATGACCGGCGATGAACGTCCTAGTATAAAACACACAAGTACAAATCCATGAACATTGATGTACGTTCCAGTAAAATACACACAAATACAAACCACTCATAACCAGCAGTGCACGGCCAAGTATAAAACACACAAGTACAAACCCATAAACAACGGTGTACGTCCCGGTACAAAACACACAAGTATAAACCACCCATGACCAGCGGTGTACGTCCCTGTACAAAACCCACAGATACAACTCCGTCACTGGTGGTGTACGTATCAGTTCAAAACAAACACGTATAACTCCACCATTGGCGGTGTACGTACCAGCACAATAAGAAAAACTGCAACTAAATGACTAAACATTCCTGGTTATGTTTAATGGAACAAACAATTCACGTCTTTAACATAAAGTAATATAAAAAGATCGGACAGGGAAAGTAGCATTCAAGGAGGACAGTCAACCACAAAACACAGAAACAAACACGCAAACAGACAAATAAGAAGGCAAAAGCAATAATAAATGCAAACGACATCACAAACACAAAAGGGTTGACAATAGGGCTACCGAGTTAGAAACAATGAGTAATTAATTATATTGAACCGAGTTAGAAACAATGAGTAATTAATTATATTATCCAATGACCCTCTTTGAGTTCAGAGTATCAGATTCTGCGTCCTTGAGTTCGAACCCTTATCTTAACACATCTTGCCTTTCGATCAGGATAAAGACCACACCTAATGAGTGTATACCTTTTTAGAATCTGACATGGTGCTCAGATTTTTGTGTCACAGTGACCTACATTTCTCCGGAATAAGGGCCTGACAGTGTTCGCTTTTCAGTCGAATCCCGTATTACGCTTCTGAATTTGTTACATCGAATATATCGCGAGGTTTGCTTGGGATATGAGCTGATCTTCATCAGTGAGTACTTCAAATCCGTCTGACAGGTTGTAACAATTTTGAATCGTTATGACTTTCTTTGAAAAATATAGACCTGATTTTGATAAACATTTTGCATCTCGATTTCCTTGAGCAGCATGGGTTAACCTTATTAGTATGTTTGACGTGTCAGCGTTGCGTCGCTGTGATTTCTCCGAAATAAACGTCAACTCCGGCTTTCGGTACAATATCTCGCCATCTTTACATTCATCAACGTGTTCCTCTGATCCACCCGTCGTATTGTACCAGCATTTGCATTGGTTTGAAATATTGGTAACCTCCAGTATTATATTTCAATACTGTATATCGGCACCAATGACTTCAGACAAAACTCTGTCAGACTGAGAGTGTTCATCTCATCAGTGTGACAGGAACAACTCCTTGAGCCAACATGTCATCAGTGTTTTGTTCGCATAGCCCTAAGATGATGTCACATTTTGTTTTATCGATTAGATCTACTTTCGTTGTCCACCATTTTGTACAAATCGTGTATTGGTACAGGAGTATGGATACCACTGTCAGTGTGTTAATCTGTCTGACATAGTTTCCATCTCTACGCTTGGCATTTAATTGCCATCCGTCTGTTTATCGGGTCAATGATCAAATTATGAACGAATGTCTGCATTATAAAATATGATCTTAGACTCTTCAGACATCAAGATTTTATATCCAAAGAAGTTTTCCTCGAATTCTACGTCTAAACAAAGAGGTCAATGATCTCGGAGCTCTATACTGATAGCCTTTTTATAGCCAGATCAGCCATGGGGTCCATGTTTACGTTGACGTATACAATTAAAAACGAAACCTTAATAAGGTTATATATATTCATATATTTAAGATCCAACTAGGCAGTTGCATTTGTCTCATATGGCATCAACTGTTGATTGCTTGCTGTTATTTTGTGAGAAATCAATTGATTATCAAAGTATAAACATTATGACAAGTTTATTAGAATTAACCTTCATTTTGTAGGAACATACTGCTGGCAGGTGTTTGTTATGAAATTCAGAAGCTGTATTTCTTCTGGTTTTAACAACGTTATAGAAAAAAATATTTAAAACTTCAATGTACATTACCCAAGTGCGAATAAAAAAGGTCAAATTCGCATTATGTGGTCCGAGTATTAACTTTCATACCCCATCCAACCCCTTCTCCAAGAAGCAAAAACGGGGTTGAATTGGGTATGAAATAAAATCTTAAATTTGGCTTAAAACGCTTGCATATTGTAAAAAAATACATTTAATAGGTAATTTTATACATGTTATCGCATTTTATCAGTAACAAAATATTTTTAAAAGTGTTTTATTGTCGAAATATCCGTTATAAAATCCTGTTAATATAAGCTTTCCCATTGCTTAATGGAATTAAGGCGGGACCACGTAATGCTTCATATTGACTTGCCGGTGGTAATAACATACTGCTGTTGTTTATATGTAAATGTGTAAGTTTGAAAGCTGGATGGTATTTGATACCTGAGTAATGAGTTAATTGCTTGATGTACAGCTTTAATGTAAATTAACTATGTGAAAAACGTAGGTCAAAGTTATTCATATTTGACTTTTTGTTTCACTCGAGCTTACCACCACATATGTAAGGTTTGTAAGCGCTGTTGTTTATGGTGTCTTAGAAATGGAATTATGTAAAATTGGAATGTAAAACATCAAAGATGTATATCAAAGATGCGCCGAAATTAACCTACTTTTGGCATAAATAGTATTCCGTTATATACATGTAAACAAGTGTAAAGTTTAATGTTCTACAGCTATCATGTGTAAGAAATGAACAAGGGTAACACATGTTTAATTGTTTAAAAACGCAAGGTTTATTGGGTGAACCTCGTCATCCGACATATCAGATTTCCTACACAACATAATATAGCAAGTTTTTACAAACATACTTAACATTTCGTATTCCGAGTATTAACTTTCATACCCCACCCAACCCCTTCTCCAAGAAGCGAAAACGGGGTTGGCTTGGGTATGATATAAAACATCAATTTCGGCTTAAACAGTTTGCATATTGTAAAATGAAACGTGAAACATTTGTGTTAAGATTGTCAATACAGCAAGATGGATGTTACTTAAATTTTGTTAATTATTGTGTAACCTTGAAAAAGATGGATGAATCCCACTGAACATTTAAATTAAGACTAGTATATGCTGATTAGTTACCCAGTTATATAGACAATATTATGTCAGTGCCTTTTACTATCAAGTTTATTAGGCGAGGCTTAGAAAACGAAGAATGGCGAGGCTCTCATGTAGATTATCCATATTTTCTGTATAAATTTTACCTATTTCTCAGAATGGTACGCGTATCGAGGACGTCGCCATGTTGTTGTTTTTTGTTTGTTTTATGACGCCAGGCAAGTTACGTGCATGCCATCAGATAACGTTACGTACAATAAACGCCGAGGGATTCCGCATTGATTTGCTTTATTGGCCAGTGCCTAATTAAAGCAAAATTTAATAGGTCACCCCTTTATTAGGCAGAAAAGTGCATATCTGCATGATAATATTAAAATAATTCTATATTTAGTGTACTAATTAATATCCCCCAGTCACCAGAGCTTAATGATGAATACTCCGAACATTTTCCTACTGCCTTTAACAGACGATCATCTACACCCACTGTCAGTGCTTCCAACAAATATCTAAACAATGTTGTTGATACGCATTTTACGTAACAGCGTATCACAATCCATTACGTGGTCCCGCCTTAATTCCATTAAGCGATTGGAAAACTTATATCAGCAGGATTTTATAACGGATATTTCAACAATAAAACATGTTGAAAAGCATTTTTTACTGAAGAAATGCAGGATTTTATAATGGATATTTCAACAATAAAACATGTTTAAAAGCATTTTTTACTGAAGAAATGCGATTATCTGTTTAAAATTAACTATTAAATGTTTTAATTTTACAATATGCAAACGTTTTAAGCCGAAATTAAGGTTTATTTCATACCCCAGCCAACCCCGTTTTCGCTTCTTGGAGAAGGGGTTGGATGGGGTATGAAAGTTAATGCTCGGACCACGTAATGCAGAGGCACATTGTCCGTAATCTAACATTTCTTTACGCATTTGTGGAATCGAGATGGATCTATATCCAAGTGATTGTTAGTCAGCAATACGAGGAGACAACCAGTTTAAATGGACGTTTAAAATGTCAGTTACTTACGTTCTGTGTGATAGATGAGATATTTTTAAACATATGTAAAACACACTTGTTTTGGTTATTATGTATTCATGTTACGGTTAATCTTTTCTCTTCAATGATTCAGTCAACTAGAATAGATATAAACGTCGCACAGGAATTGTAGCATGCAAGGACCACAGTGAACTAAACAACGAGCATTGAAACAACAATAGTTACAAGGATAAATAAGAAGCAAAATACGTGGCATCAAAAACATGATAAAAGGGTTGACAATAGGGCTTCTATTTCAGAACGTTCAGTGGCAAATTGGTCGTTGCTGGGGTGGGATGGTGTGTAGGTTGATGTGTGTGTGTGTGGAAGGGGGGTGGGGGTATTAAACCATGTTTCAAGTATAAGATAGATATAAAAATCGAACAGGAGAAGCAGGGGACGACAGTCACCCACAAACATACACAGAAACAAAGTTAAGGAATAAAGGCCAAATAAGACATTACAAACACAAAAGGGTTGACAATAGGGCTACCGCCTTGGAACGGTCAGTGAAAAAAAAAGGCCACTGGGGGTTAAAACCAGGTCCTAGGGTGCACCAAACCTTACACTTACCCTACCGTCAACCAAATAAAACGGGACAGTGTAAATAAAGAAATTCCCGCCATGAACTATTCTCTAACCAACAAGGCAGCATTTATAGCCAATATAAGTAAAACACAAAGATGCTCGTGTATATATAAATACAAAAAGAAATAGCATAGAAAGCCAGAAAAAAGGTACTCAATGACTTGGCAGAAGCCGGAGCAACAAGAGAATAAACCAGTGAGGGCACGACAAGACAAGACTGCAGAAACATCAAACGTGACTGTCCTTTTGGGCTTTAGGTAGACGTCATCATAGGGTCCACAGCCTGTCCGGTAATCTCACAATCAAAGAGGAATGCATAATGGCGAACTGTAAATGGGTCCACAATTCTGAGATATGAATGTTAATTTAGTATGTATATCATCTTTTTGTACTACTCAATATTTATTGTTTCAAATATAGCTTTACCATTTACTACTGAATCACTTTATCTACAGCAATATTATCTTGCAGAGAGTGATAATGTACATAGAGGATATTTGTTGGTTCTGGTAAATATAGGATTTATTTTCATCTTGAAGTGAGAAAACTCAAATAAGTTCTCACCTGCTCACTTCTCGATGAAAATAAATCCTACTCGTATATTCACGACAAACCAACACATATTATATTTATTATATATTCACAGCCTTCAAACTTATGCAGAAAACCTTACTTTAAACTAAACCAAGATCAGCAGGTCACAACTTTGAACTGTGCACCACTTGTTGCAGATTTGTTCTTATCTTTATATGAAAGGGATTTCATGTTGAGTCTTTCACCAGATACCCAGGCAGATGTTATTGAAGCCTTTAATGACACCGCTCGGTATCTGGATGACATATTGAACATTAACATCCCTTTCTTTCCAACTATGGTTAATTATATTAATCCTAAAGAACTTCAGCTTAGCAAAGCTAATATATCTGATAATAACGCTTCTTTTCTTGATTTAGATCTCTCGATTGAAAATGGTAAAACAATTAGCAAAATCTATGACAATTGAGATGATTTTAATTTTGACATTGTAAATTATCCCCACTTGGATGGGGATGTTCCCCGAGCAACTTCGTATAGGGTGTATGTGTCTCAACTTATTCGTTTTTCTAGAGCTTGTACTCGAGTTGAGGACTTTAATATTCGTAATCTTTGTATAACTAAAAATCAGGGTTACCGTTACCATAAACTTCGTAAAACCTTTGCAAAATTTTATTATCGTAACCCTGATCTTCTTTCCAAATATAAAAGCAATTTATGGACTCTTCTGCGACAAGGACTATCACAACCTGACTTCTATGGTGATGTGATTTATAAACTTCGTAAGATTCTTGGTCATGATCACTTTCATACTATCTTTGTTAAACTTGTTAAAAAGTTTATCAAAAGAGGTTATGACCCTATCATTTTGCAACGTACTGCATGGCTGGCGGTGGACACATTTACAGTTTGCCAATTTCCTCTTTAATTGTACGATGACCGGACATGTTGTGGACCCTATGATGACGTCTAACTAAAGCCCAGAAGGACGTTGACGTTTGATGTTTGTCTACAATCTTCTCTTGTTGCTCTGGCTTCTGCCAAGTCATTGAGTACCTTCTTTGTAGCTTTCTAGGCTATTTTGTTTGTATTTATATATATATATATATATATATATATACACGAGCATCTTTGTGTTTTACTTATATTGCCTGTTAATGCTGCCTTGTTAGTTAGAGAATAGTTTATGGCGGAGATTTCTTTATTTACACTGTTCCGTTTTATTAGGATGACAGTATGGTAAGTGTGAGGTTTGGTGCACCATGGAACCTGGTTTAAAACCACAGCGGCCTTTTTTGCCACTGACCGTTCCAAGGCGGTAGCCCTATTGTCAATTTTGTTTTGTGTTTGTGATGTCATATGCCTTTATTCTTTGTCAACATTGCCATACATAATTGTCCTTTTGCGTGATTTTAGAATTTACTGTGTTCTGTGAAAGCTGTATTTCCTTTTATACTTATTTTATTACACTCCCACGTCGAAAGTTTAGCGATAAACTTAATTCATTTACAAATAGTGCATGATATGTGCAGGCGTAACTGCGGCCATGTCATTCAATATGCTCAGCATGCCAGATATGAAATGATTGAATAGTATTGATCCTAGGAATATTTATTAAATTTTACGCACTGTATTTATTGTAAATGAAGTTAACTAGGGCTAGGGTGCGTGAACGGTAGCAAGCATATTTCACTACCGTTCATGAACAGTCTCAATAAAACCGAGACTGCAATATTTCATATTTTTCGTGTTCGGACGTTTCCAAAGGTCCATTCTCATACTCTTATTATAAGGCATATTGCAAGACTAGTGTGTTAATCATCGATTTGAAAGCATATAAAGCAGGTATAAAAGTCGAACAAAAATGTAACATTCACAGAACACATTCAACATAAAATAATATTTGCTATATTAGAATGTTGTCTATATCTGCGTTTATTATTTTGGCATATCTTAACATTTTGCTCTCTATTTTCTTTTACAAACATTAATGACCAACTTTTGGCCAATGGTAAAAGTCCATTTTGATGACAATCTTTGATGCCATCTTGTTTTAGAACCTTTTCCTATGAATATAAAGATCCATCAGAAAGTTATATTATATAGACATCATGACCCACATTATGGTATATAGCAATCACTGTTGCCAGCCACGATTAACCAGTTGTATATTACAGTATATAATCATGATGTGTTATTTGTATACTATGTTTATACATAGGTATGATCAAATTATTATGGTAGGTGAAAATCACCATTTTGGCGTATATATTGGACGCCATAGTGAATTTATTGTCATTCCATAAAGATACCAAATGAAGTTAAACAGCTTAAATATAGATAATAATATTGCCAGGACGAGCATGTCCGTATATAGATAATAATATTGCCAGGACGAGCATGTCCGTATATAGATAATAATGTTGCCAGGACGAGCATGTTCGTAAATAGATATCAATGTTGCCAGAGACGATACCAAATGAAGTTAAATAACTTAAATGAAGACGCAATGACGAGCATGTTCGTATATAGATACTCATGTTGCCAGAGACGTTCGTATATAGATAATAATGTTGCCAGAGACAGTCCGTCCCCTTGTCAGATGTGCTCATTCGTTTGTTACAATAATATGATGGCACGACCGTTAACCATTAAGACGTCATAACACATGCAAAGAATATCAGATTACAGTTGTTAGTAAAACAATGCTACCTTTCAACAAAAAATTCAATTTATTACAAACTGGATGAAGGTCATATTTTCTTTGGTGATGTTAAGAGATGGGCATACAATGTAAGTCGAGTGAATGGTTTTTATGATGTTCAGTCTCTCGAAAAAATTGTATTTTATACATAAACATTCTGCCAGATAGGTTTAACTGCTGGAATAGATTATAGGGAAATCTTCACGCAGATGATACGTGAGTTAAAAACAAAACACGTCTACCACTGAGTGAAGAATTTCCCTATAATCAAACACAGCAGTTAAATAATCTGTTTATTACGTTTTAAATCAGTTTATGCATGATTTTAACCGAAATTATTCGCCTTATTGAACGTTATCGGCGGATGACGTTGACGTCAATACCACTGTATTGACGGCATAACCCAGCGTCGCAGTTGGTTATTTTTGTGTTCGGAGTTAGTTATTTTATATTTAGCGATTTTGAATATTGTTTCACTGAGAAATCCCAATCTTTCACCCATAGAAATGTAATAAACAATATCTACAGCGTGTATACCATTGTGCGTGAGCCTTGAAACTACATCTTCAAGCCCCGCCCACCAGATTTCCATCTAGCACGAGATAAACCTGCTGGAAATATATTTTAATTAAAACCTATATTTGGATTTGGATGTTTTATTTTTGATGTGCTATTTACAATTAATAGATATCAGAGAATAGAGTAGATAGACAGTCTGATCGTAGGAGAGTGGTATTGTGCCGGGAAGCTGACAATGGAAAAAAAATAGCGAATATGGACGGAGTAGGTGTATATGGTGAAAGGAATCGAGTATTTAAAATGAATCGAGTAAAAAGCATCACTACACTAGTTCATATGTCCTGGTGTGAGATTTAGATGTTTTGAATGCTGAAAAAGCAGCATGATGTCTAGTAACCGGAAACATAATTATACAAGGAAACAGTGATACAAAGTATCAGAAGCCGGTCAATACAGTTACATAAGAAAACAGTAAGAATGAATATGATTAAAATAAATGAAAAGTATGTAGATGTTAGAATGTTTTTATTTGTAATTGTCAACAATCAAAACACATTTATCATGAAAGATTTGAGCACTAGATACACTAGTCATCATGAGACAAAATGAACATGTTTTCAATGTTGGCATCTGTGTTGTATAATGCTAGAATGTGAATAGAATATACATCTGAATTAGTATGTGTAATAGATCACTAAATATAATGTTGTTTCATGATTAGAATGTGAGGAATTGGGAACATATCATGGTTAGAATATGAAGAATTTGTAAATTATCAAAGTTATAAACATAAAGACTTAAGGATAATATAATAGCAATTGGATTGAAAGATTGGCGTCTCTGAAGGTAGTCTCAGATTTTATCAATGTAAATTTAAATTAGAAGAAAGGGTTTAATGTTAGATTTTTTTTTTATTATTGAAATCTGATCAGTAGTTCATGAGAATAATTAGCAGTGGAGCAAACATATTCAAACTCTTTAGAAGATGATTCAGTTAAAGTTTCATCGACTCTGTTTAATGATTGAAGAGGTGTTGCTTATTTTAAAATCAGATAGCACCAAAAAGAGATACATATTTTCTAAAACTTCTTTTATATTATTCTTATAATTAATATTACAAATGCAAGTTATGTTGAAAAACTAACGGGCGCCGCGAGCTTTTAAAAATTCAAGATTGTCGTTTGTCCCTTTTAATAAAATTTAACATTAATCAATAATCAGTGACGATACCGATTTGGGACCAGCTGTATTCGTATGATGAGAACAGATTTTTAGACTGTATGCCTGAAATTTACATCTAATTATTGTAGCTTTGAGGCTCCGGCAATAATCATATGAATTCATTTTATATGGACACTTGCGTTTTTACAACTAATTGAATTGAATTGAATGTTGTTTAACGGCTCATCAACAGAGTATAGGTTATTTAGAGCCGCCCAGAGAGAGGAGAAGACTACATACAAAAACTACATAATTGTAATGAGTGACTTTAGCTTATCACGATATAGTTGTTCTTATGCGTCACACAACTAAAAACAATTATAGTATTTGATTATCATTTTACTAAGATGGATTTCTTCTTATCTGAAAACATAGATAGATAGATAGATAGATAGATAGATAGATAGATAGATAGATAGATAGATAGATAGATAGATAGATAGATAGACAGATAGATCTTTATTTCCAATTTCCAATAGGCTTAAAAGCCCACGAGAATACAAAATACAATTACAAAGCATGGCAACAGTATAGTTATTACAAACAATACATGTCCAAATATGCAGTTTATCTTAACTGAGCTGATACAATGAGAAGGCGTTTACATAACACTTCCTTGCATAAATAAATTACAATTCATCACAATTTCCTTAACACATATATTACATACATTATATTTAGAAATAGCTAATTTCTGTATAATGTTTCGTTTCGTAACTTAAATGCTTTTAAAACAAAGGTACACAGTTTGCGAATATATATCTTATTTTGTGAGTTTAGTAATTCCAGAAACTTGATCATATTTGGTCTCTTATAAAAATATTTATTTACATATACAGTGAGTTATACCAAATATTAGTATCTTCACTGTTGTGTTGTGTTTAGATCAGTTGTTAACAGTTAATGTTTAGATGACTGTTGACTGTTCTTTGTTCGAAAGGTTGTTTTTACAGTGACAGTACTATACCTTTAAACTTTATTCCTAGTTATGTTAATTGTAAATGAAGCTATTCGCGAAACCTGGATTCAGTTAATATTCCACTTCAATATTTGCATGCATGCATTACAGTTAAAAACAATCATCTTTGATTTAAACAATAATTCATTTGCCTCCATCTATGGTTTTGTATATCATTAAAACTGGAGTATCCAAGTTTGACAAATAATTTCTGTTTTTTGAACAGCCTTATACATATTCAATTTGTAGCAAAACCTCTGCAATGGCTCTTTATCATACATGTCAATTGTTTACAAATATTTCTTAATTCCAGAGAAGTTGAGAGCAAAACGTTTTCAGATTGTGAATACAAAGATAACGTCAATAAAACTCCTGTAAAATAAGATAATTAATGTTTGATGTTTGTCTTTAATTGCATCTTTGTCGTACATTTGTTTCCTTAACAGTTTATTCTCTTCTTGCTCAGTCTTCTGCCAAGTAGTAAGTACTTTCTTTGAGGCTTCCGATGCTATGTTGTTATATACATGATTATCGCCCGCCAGACTATATCCCCTAACAAACGTGACAGCATATAAGTAAAACACAAAGATGATCTTTTATATATTATATAAAAAAGCAAAAGCACCGAAAACCAAAATACTCAATGACTGGGCAGAAGTCGGCATTACGTGGTCCAGCCTTAATTCCATTAAGCGAAGGGAAAGCTTATATTAGCAGGATTTTATAACGGATATTTCAACCATAAAACACGTTTAAAAACATTTTTACAGAAACAATGCGATAACCTGTTTAAAATTACCTATTAAGGTTGTACAACTAAGACTGTATTAATTATCATATTATCGAAATGACCATAAACTAAATATCCTCTTCCAAAAAATAGTATAATAATGGACCTTTGGAAACGGCCAAAAACGACACATACGAAATATTGCAGTCTCGGTTTGATTGAGACTGTTCATGAGCGGTAGTGAAATATGCTAGCAACCGCTCACGCCCTCTAGCCCCGAGTTGAGCAGAACTCAATATTAATAAAATCAATAGTACAAAATTGTAACCATCCCGAAGATGGCATGCATATGGCGGTGGACATGGAGTTTATTGCTTCCCCATGTCGTACGGCGTATGATCCCAGTATCTAATAAAAATAAATGCCCCGAAGAGCGAAATAAACATAATGGAATTTAGTTGGGAGCAGTGGTTATGAAGCCTGCATATCACAAGTAACAGTCAAAATACTAAATTAAAAAGCGGACAATATATCCTATAAGTGGTTAAACAATACCCAGAGCCTATAATCGGCCGGAGTAGTGGAACCACTGAATCGAAAGTTAAGTAAGAAAACAAAAGGAAATGAAAAAGAACCACCGATAATTGAATATAAGTATCGGGCTCAGCGATCTCCAAAGATCGAATGAATAACAGTACTGATTGCAAGCGCGGGAAATTTGCAGCAAATTTTCTCTTGTACTTTGTCGAATACTTATAGAGAGTTCACATCGACCGAGAGCCAGTTTGGCATTTTTTTTTCTTAGTTTGAAATTTATATATTTTTTGTATCCCACAGTCAAGCACTTTAATGTATTTCTCTCTTCGTAATATATGTCAGAATTAACCATTTTGATTTGATTATAAACAAATCGCGTTTGTTTAATTAGTACTTTGTTAAAGCTTCTGAAATAAATCTATCAAAATATTTACAGTTTGTTTGGGTGCGTTGCCTTTAGTTGTCAGTGCATATTTTTACTATAAATGATTAGCAAACTGATCATTAATTCTGATATTTAGAAAATACACTCAAGTCATGACTTGTCGCTTAAGCCGGTGCTAGGGGCGTGAGAGGCGTAATACCTCTCATAAGCGGACTCAATAAAACCGAGGCTGCTACTTTCTCTCTTGTTCGTGTTTGTTGTTTCCAAGGAAACCTCTTTTCAGTATTTCTTGACATTCACACTTGCGTGTGTTTAGTGCTGTGTGGCGGATGTAATAAGTATAAGCAGTGTTATTACTAACGCTCCGTGTGGTTCCCGGGGGCCCCGTTTCGTCACGGGGCAAAGAATTGGGCCACTGCAGATCTCTTTGGAGGGGTAGGCAGAGGGGTAGAATTCCCTCAAATTCATGTTCATTTTATCAGTTTTTGTTCATGTTCATTAAAGGTCTTCATCATGATCCCTGCATTGTTCCAGGTGCCATCCCGCTCACACCAAAAGAGCAGTGGCAAAAAAACAATATACGTGGCTCCAGCGTAAATGGAGTTTCTACTATAGAATTTGCAGCAACTCTGCAGTTCAGGGTGAGAAGGTTCTAGGCCCATTTTCCATATTTTATCTCGATGTACATGAAGGATGAGCCTGGCATGTTCATGCCTGTTAGGCGCCATATAACCATTCATGTGCTGGTGCGACTTAAAACCCCATTCAATTCAGTTATTACACTCAAGTGATATGAAAACGCAACACGGAAAGTTCCGCTATATATTGTATGTACAATATGCTGCTTTTAATCGAATGGTACATGGCTACGTAAGACCTTTCCTTTTGGAAAAAATACTCAAACAACAAATAATACAGCAAATAGTATTCCTGCAATGTTTCATTATTCAAAGAGTACGCGTTTGGCTCAATCATGTGAGCAAACTTAGGATGCAAAATTTATTTACGTTAAATACAGTACTGAACTAGCTCAATTTTTCGAAGAGCAACTTCAACATTGATGAAGTTCTTGTTACAAAGTGTAGTGTGATTAAAACGTCTACAACATCACAGTTGTGTCCTTTCTCTAGTTAACTGCAACTTTTTTTTAAAAAAACATCTTGGGATTTCTTTGGAATATTATGTGCAATTAAGTGTGCAGTATATACAATATATAGCGGAAATTCCCGTGTTGCGTTTTCATATCACTTGAGTGTACTTACTGGTCCTTTGGCGTCATCAATCCCAATCTTTTTTACTTTAAAACGGAATATCGCTTAAGCCGATGCTAGGGTGCGTGAGAGAAGTTGCAATACATATTACCTCTCATGAGCAGACTCAATAAAACCGAGTTACCTAGTTTTTTCGCTTGTGTGTGCATATTGCTTCCAAGGGATTCCCTTTTAAATATTTAATGTGAGCAATTATTAGTGACTTAGAGTTGATATGAGATATTAAAGTTTAACCTTTTTTATAATGAAATTTTATTATATCAAATATTTTACAGTATGTAACATTTATAATATGCAAACAATTCATCATTAAAGGTTCTTATTCATACAATTCTAGCATAGCAAGTTTTTCGAGCATTTGATAAGTACATACAATGTCTATGTCCAAATAGTGTCCTCTTACTATTGATACATACTATTGTGTGACATAGATTTAGTTTCAATATAGTTTTTATTCATACATCTCTATCTTATAGTGTTTTAAGTCTATATATACATTATATTAATCACTATTTTAGACTTGTTTTTTCCCTTTTTAACTGAAATATATTACATGCATAAATTGTTCGCTCATTTTTATATTCTACGTACAAATATGTGATACAACAATTGTTGTTGTTTCTTTTTTCTCACATGCACGCACGCTCTCAAACACTTTCTTCTTACACACCCACGTACGCTCAAGGGCACGTGTGTTCACTCACACACCTACACAAACACACATATACACACAACCGCCCACTCATTTGTACCAGCAGGAAGTGAATAAAGGAAGAGAGAAGAAAGAAAGATTGCCTTGTTTTCTATTTCTTTGATAGGATTTATATGATATTTAAAAAATTACTCCATTTTAAGTTGTGTTGTTGTATTTTATCATGCATCATTGCTATTTGTTTTTCAATATCGATTCGTTTTGAAAGATAAACAATAAATAGTTCGCATCTAGGAATGGTCTGTCTACACTTATTTACAAAAACATAGTATTTAGCACACATAATGACAAAATTATAGGCTTGTTTATAAACATGTATATCATTTATTCCAAAAGATATTGTTTGAAAATTAAATGTAATATTTAAATTTCTTTCATTTAAAAATAATGCCAGTTCAGTCCAAAACGTTTGTGTTTTGGTACATTCCCAAAATAAATGTTTTATTTCTCGACATACATATTACAGAAATCGCATAGATTAGAATTAACTAGTTTCTGCTTTAGAAGTAATTTATTTGTTGGAATAATTCTAAAGAGATATTTGTATTGAAAATTTCTTAATTTTATATCTATGGTCGTTTTAAAAGTTTGTAAATATATTGTTCTCCAGTCTAATTCAACATTAGGGAAAAGGTATTCCCATTTCTTCTGTGGGGCTATATCAATGTCAGTATCATACTGTAGCTGGTGATTGTATAGGAACTTATTTGTATGTTTGGATTTAATAAGTTTTTCTATGAGTCGATTTCACCTCATGAAACTTATATTTTCATGTTTTAATTTAGTTTTCCATTCTTTTGGTATACTTGATATTAATGATGAATATTTCAGAAAGTCTGATGCTTGAATGTTATATAATTCAGTAAAGTATTCAAATGGCTAAAACTGTTTTGTTCTGAAATCATAAATATGATCTATGTGTTTTATACCTTTATCGTACCATTTATTGTAATATATTGTTTTATTTAAAATCTTAATTTCAGAATTATTCCATAATATTTGTTTGCTGATGCATTCTTCCTTTTCGTTTGATTATTTATTTCGCACCACGATATGAGAATATCTGTCAAAAATGTATTTTTTTGAAAATTATTTTTAATGTCCTTTTCTTTCAAATTGCAATCAAATATAAAATCTCCTCCATGTTTTTCAAGTTCTTTCATATATATATATTTCCATGTTCCATTATTATTGCAGTCCAAAATTCTTTTTATCCAGCTTGCCTTTAATGAGTAGATGAATTGTGTAATATCAATCATTTTAAGACCTCCTTTTTCATAATCTTTCATTAACGTTTTCCTTTTGATTTTATCCGGTTTTCCATCCCATATAAATTCGTACATACTATGTATTATTTGATTTATTTTATCTACAGGGGGAATAGGTAAGACGGAAAGAGGATAAATTAATTTCGGAAGTGCAAAAGATTTTATTACAGTAATTTTACCCAATAATGTCAGTTTTCTATGTTGCCATTGCTTTAAACAGTTTTTAAAATCTTGCAATTTATGTTCGAGATTTAAAGCTGTTATGTTTGCCTTGTTCGTATGAAAGACCATTCCTAGAGCTTTTGCTTGCTCAGAGCTCCACTGGAAGTGTTTTTGTTCACAATATTTAATATTAGAGGTTTTAAGCGACCCCGCTCTTAAAACGTTGCTTTTTTTAACATTTAGATTTAGACCGGATGTGTGGCTGAAGTTGTTAACGATTAACCTTGCTGTTTGTGTATTTACATGTTTTAAACGAATTGCTACAGCGGTTACGTAATCGTTCAAATTAAATTGCATATTTGCGTCGCTTTTATTACTCCATTTGTTTGAATAAAGACACGTGCTTAACACATACAGCCTACTTTCAATTCATGTGCGGGTGTCTCATTTTCACATTATTTGAAACGTTTCTTTAAAAAAAAACACCACAAAACAACTCTTAATGGTATTACCGCACACGCATAATTCTTGTGAAAAGCTGTAAGCTTCTTTGTTTTGTTTACAGAATCAAACCGAGCACTCCTATCAAATCGATATTGAATATGGTTCGCTACGGATACTGTATTTTAATCTGACAGCTTGAGACTACTGGAGAGTGATGTTGAGACTACTGGAGAGTGATGCTGTTAGGTTTCTGGACAATTTGTTGAAAAGCAGTGACAAGAAGAGTGATCTTATTATATAAATTCACTCAAAGTAGAAATAAAAGGTTTTATTCGATTTCCTGGTAAGGCGGATTGTTTGTTTTTTAAAATCTCTATGTACTTTCCTCTTTTAACAGAAGCTGTACTTGTATCGCCACCAAATAATTTAAAGACACATCATTTGTCACAGCGTTAACCATCCATAGATATATGCCTTGGCCATAGAATTAAACGTGGTAATATGCACCGTGTTATAGAAAAATTAACATACCGTGTAATAGCGTTACCCATAGACATATTCACTGTGTCATAGCGTTAACCATAGAAATGTTCACTTTGTCAAAGCGTTAACCATAGAAATATTCACCGTGTCATAGCGTTAACCATAAAAATATGTCATATCATAGCGTTACACATATAAATATGCCGTGACATAGCGTTGCACCTATACATATGCCATGACATAGCGTTACACATATAAATTTACCAACTAATTGTTTATTATCAAATATTTATAATCAAATATGCAAAGAGATTGATGATTGTGTTTTACATGTATGGTATTTTTTGATATATATCCAAAGCTTTCGCTCGTATATGGCAAGCAGCTTTAATTTTTAAACTCCGAAAACATGCCATTTCAGCCAACCTTATTAATTGGATAAATAATTATATAACTGATCGTAAACAAAGAGTTTTCATTTGTTCTTCTTTTACTGAAATAAAAACTCCAAATGCCGGCGTACTCCAATGCTCTGTTCTAGGACCGTTGTTGTTTTTAATTTATATAAACTGCATTGCTTAGTATGACACGGATCCCTTGTATAACACTGCTTCCATAGTTCAAAGCTACACACAACATGTTTTCCGACCCCATATTGACAAGGAGTCTGATCACGTCAGGCATTTTCTAAAACTACTATATATTAATAAAGGTATTGATTTCATTGACATGCCTAGTATTTTTCGAGATACTCATGTAGTTGATTCTATCCCAAAATATTTCAAAAATTCCTAAAGTCCTGTAATTTGTTATAAGTATAAAAAGCCTATTAGAAATATTATTTTCGACTAATTGCAAAATAGTTTCTGACCTTGATATAGTACATAATACTCCAAAGGAATGTGAATGCAACACATCAAAATGTTGCTATGCTCCAGCAGGTCATGTCATCGCAGGTAATTTTGATTTTGCTGATAAACGTATTCGACATTTGTTTTCGAAAGGTCCTAAATATAGATTACCTTCAACTATCCATTTTAATGCCTGTCGTGCCCAGGTCGCCTACTCCATTGAAGATTTTAGTATAAAATGTGTCGTAGAGAACATGCGGACCCAAACTCGCTTTCTACTTGGAAAAAATCAATTCTTAATAGTATAGATACACGTATTAACTTTTATAATGCTAACCCCTCTTTACTTCCTCCAAGACCTATGTTTTCCTTTCGTAATTTAAAATTGGGAATTCAGGAATTTCATAAGAAATTTGTTTTAGTTCCTGCAGATAAAGCAGCTAATAATGTAATTATTGTTTGACGCTTACATTACGTCAATGTTTTATCTCTGGAACTCGGCAGCACCAATTCGCATACTCCAGTTATTTCTACTGAGGATGATGTTGTTTCCGCACATATCACTCGGTGCACTACTTTCAAGGCTGGTGTAAACGATAAGCAAACTAAACTGCCTACTATGTACTGGATTCCTAAATTACATAAAAATCCGTATAAGGCTCGCTTTATTTCGAATTCTTGTGCCTGCAACACAACAAACATCTCCAAACTTTTAACTTCTTGTCTTACTGCCGTTAAAGATCACGTTAAACTATATTGTGATAAAACTTATGTAAACTCTGGGATTAATTAAGGATTGTTTTTCATTTTTTGCGATTTTATAGAAGTATAACACGCCAATGATTGGTCACAAATTGTATAAAACCGCGTAGCGTAACACGCCCCTGTGGGCAATTGCGCACTGAGAACTTCCAATCGATTTTAATCGGGCAAATTTCACCTTCCAATATGTAACACTACGCTGTTTAAAGAATGCACTATTGTTTTATTTGAGACAGTCTTTAACAAATATTTGTAAGTTTATTGCTACAGAAGACATGTGGTAAGAAGCAATAGATGAACAACATTAAATCAACTAAACTTTTAACACCAAACGCTGGACTATTTCTTGTGAATTTTGTCCTCCACTCAGCACGGTCAAGTCAATGTAATGTTTACATATCGTGGCCGACATTAAACGTGAAATTGCACGAATTAAAGGTTGAATCAGCGAGGAAACCACGAGTGACGATAACATGACTGACTTCATGCTGGAATCATTATTTGTGCGTGACAAATTAGCTGAATCTGACATTCCGGGTGGAACATCAGAGGGGGTGGGGTATGCTTCAATTGCCCGAAGTCATTGATTTGCGGACGTTCAAGTCATGTGGTCTGTCTTCCACTAAAGGACTGTTGTCGGTCACATAAACTTAATTGCTTTGGTTGTCGACCGACGGATGGGTGACCTGAAGACACTGAGACTGGGGCATTTTGATGACCTTTAGCCGACAGAGTCGTACTAATTTGCCTCTTTTGGCTTCGTTTCTGTGGCCAGACATCAACATTATGTGACGTAACTCAACACCAGCATCACTTAACGCGCTTATAGCGGTTGCTCTGAGACTATGTGCTGTGTACATGACACTGCAACCAGAATTTTCACATATTTTTTTCATGAAATCGGAAAATATTCTTTGTGATACTGGCTTACAGGTATACCAGCATTGGGCAAGCGTGTTTGACTTTGGGCGGCAACATAAAGCTGGTGCATCCTTGTCGCAATGATCAAGAAACAATTTAAGTGCTTTAATCGGACAACCATTATCGTTTGTTGCATACATACGCTTGTCAGATGGAGCTTCTGGATCACCCAACCCACCATGGAGGTTCTTTTGTTGTGTTTCATGTTGAATGGAAATATACTCAATATCCTCATCATCAACATTGAAGCTAAAAGAATGGACATTGAGCTGATGATGAAATTCTAAACCTCGACAATTCGCGCAGCAAAACTGCCAGATCTTCGGATGGTACACTGTTCAAATCCGCAACCGGATGACCACTCTCGATGCACCACTCTGGAAAATAAATCCACTATAAGCATAAATGCACAGTATGCTTGCGAAAAAACAACACTAAAGGTTTTGCAGTGTTGATGACATATTATATTCCTTTTTTATGACGTTATAACATTTCACGGACAGTACAATTGAAGTATAACATTTCGCGAACAGTTGTATAGAAGCATTCCAACATTTCACGGACAGTTCAATGGAAGAATAACATTTCACGGACAGTTCAATGGAAGTATAACATTTCACGGACAGTTCAATGGATCATTTCACGACAGTCAAAAAATTGCGTAAAAACATGACCATGGTTACACTTGACTTTACATTAATATTTCTAACATTTTATTTTTTTAAAAAATGGGGACAATATATGATTGTTTACTTAGAATGGATTATAAATATTTCACTAGTGTTTTTATAGTTTGATTTTTTTTAAAAATTGTCATTTTATTGCGCAATAATTTGTTCAAGGATCAATTTTCATTTTTGTTGATGTTAAATTATTATAACGATAACATATAAATTTTTGCGACATTATCAAAGTATAACATGTAATAATATTTCGAAAATATGGCCACTCTCGATGTTACTGTTTGGATATTTCGGGATCAGTTTTCATTTTCTGTGACATTATTGAACAATAACTTTTCTTTTTTTGCGATGTTTCCAAGTATAATTACAAACTGCGAACAATACACATATTTTGTGGATTCTGATTGGTTAGTCATTCTTAAAAGTGTCCTGTTATTTCTCATTAACACGTCAAAATAAAAAAATACAATTGCGCAATCGCAGACTAAACTGGAAGCGCGACATTTTATTTAAGCGGCGAAAGGGGTCCGGAGTATGCTCGGGCTTCCAAACACTATATAAGGGGAAAAAATGGAACGGTACCGGCTTCCGACCCTCCACCTGGCAACGCCCCTGATTTTCTTTAATATTTACGACGACGTATCGAACGTTACATGACGTCACTTGTTTAAACCATAACGTCACAACTAATGTAAATAAACAGCGGATTTAAACAGGTAAACACTTTGTCTTAATATTACAATCGTAACGCTTGATTATGTGTACAGTATGTCATGTTATTTTAAAAAGCTTAACAAGAATAACCGATATTTAAACCTTTTTCCGCTGGTAAAATGGTGCACTCTGGCGAGTTTTGGGAGACAATTTTGGAGATAAAAAGAGCATAGCCTATCAGGGAAAAGGTTTTCGGTCGGAGTTTGCAGTGCCTAAAAGCAGCTACGCCACTAGAAACTTATTTTATTTAGGAAACGTAAAACTCTGGGTCTAGATCTATTTGGAAATGTGTGATTTGGCTCATCGGTTCAACTGAAATTAATTTAATTCAGAGCTTACTGGGGCATGTGAAATAAAAATCGACTGTCAGCAAAGATTATCATTGTTATCCTATATAAGTTTGTAATTATAAGGATTGTTTTTCATTTTTTTGCGGTGTTATCGAAGAATAACACGTCGATGATGGGTCACACATTTTGTATAAAACCGCTTCGCTGCGCTACGCGGTTTTCGCTGCGCTACGCGGTTTTATACAATTTGTGACCCATCATTGTCGTGTTATACTTTGATAACATCGCAAAAAATGAAAAAGAATCCTTAAATAACACATCGGATCACAAATTACATTTAATAAATATTTCTGACATCTTTTTAAAAATGTGAATAGTATTCAAAGACCGAATGTGATATGGAGGATTGCAAATATTATGGATTATAAATCTTAAAGTGTTTCCCTTCTTCCAAATATAATACATGATTGTGTTTATTGTTGCATTGTTGGAAAAAAATTAGCTGGAATGTCGGCTTTTTATGTTTAATATTTTAGTGACGTCAAAGGATTTGTAACACGTAAATTCAGAGGTGTCATGAAGAGGAGGTACTTTGACTGGTCTACCCGGATACTATTATACCTTTACAGTATACTTACTTTATACCATTATCAATCAAAATAACGGCTACTCTATTCTGTGAGCTGCTTACTTGAAAAGTTAATTACAACCTTGGGTAAATGACAGATCACAAATTGTGTAAAACCATGGCCATGTTATATTTAATGAATATTTCTGGCATGTATATGTGTATATTGTATTAACCTTCAAACAGATTAACACCCCATTTAGTGTTCCTCTTTGTGGCTTCACTTTGCTTGTGTAACTCTAAGTCGTGTAGGTCCTCCTCAGACAGCTTCTTAAATCTGCGGGGAGCCTGTTGCTGTTCGGCATCGTCCTTTATATCTGTATTGAATTTTAAAAATATGTTACCGAAATAAATTTTATTAAAATGTGTTTCAGTTCGATTAATTACTTTCTTCTAGCTGTTACGCATGTGGCATCCTCGTTAACTCAGAGGATAAGGCCGTAAGCTTTAGAGCTGCATAACTCGTGTGGGTTCGATCATTGACCGAGGCATGTCAGATGGGAAACTATCCTTCATCACATCTCCCTCTGTGGTTGATGTCACAAAATAACCTAACAAATAAGTAAGTTTTTGATAGAGGAATATTTTACTGAAGAATTTTACCATCATTTTCAATGATTATATCTGGTTGTGCCATGGGAACTAGCTTCAGGGTGGGCGGTTGTATTTCACCCTCCAGTGCCATGGGAACAGCTCCAGGGTAGGCTGTGGTATTTTGCCCTCCACAGAATGGTTGGTTGTGATATTTGGCAGTGCTTGGTCAACTGACTCACCGTCAAATTCACCAGAGATGACTTGGGAAATTAACTCATTTATTTGTGGGTCAATTTGTTGGTCATACCCCACATCTTCAAACTTAAACTCTGTGGGCAAAGTGATGGCACAAAAGCCATAATCTTCTGAAAGAAGATCGTTCGTTCGTGCCATTTTGTCTTTTTTGACACTTCGCAGGTGAACAGACGAACTTTCTCGGAACCCTTTTTATGAAATAAAAACAAATTCTCGAGTGAACCAGAAATAATAGAATTAAAATATTTTGTTCATTTACCGATTAAAACATTTATTAAACATTTTTCCCCGTCGTTTTGAGTTAAAAATTATTTATTTACTCTGCGCATAATGTTACTATAAATACCACACATCGATCGCTATTTTTAGAGCAAGTTTGGGAATAACCAAAAGTAGTTCCTTGGTCACATGATTAATAATGTGAGGTGTTATCGAAAAATATCAACGCAGAAGATTCAATGACTAGCCAATGAAAACGCAGGAAAACGGAATAATATTTACAGTTTGTTATTATTTTATTTTGGTCTATAAAATATTCAGGAGACGTTCTTGATGACATTTTCAAAAAAGGTCAAGTTTCATTAATAAGCACTTAATATGATTTCTCTACACTATATACAACCTTACCACATCTCCTTATTAAAGACAAGCTAATTTATCATATTCAAAAAACATTCGCGAGAGAAAATACTACATTTTTGGCATGTAATAATATTAAAGCGATTTTTACTAACGGCAATTTAGACAATTATACTATGTGGACTTGCTATGAAGTTTGTGAAGCACTCATCTTCCTATTAGATAATATTTTCGTCTTGTATGGAGCCACCGTTTATAGACAAATTGTTGGTATCCCTATGGGTACGAACTGTGCACCACTTGTCGCAGATTTGTTTTTATTTTGCTATGAAAGAGATTTCATGTTGAGTCTTTCACCAGATACCCAGGCAGATGTTATTGAAGCCTTTAATGACACCTCTCGGTATCTGGATGACATATTGAACATTAACAACCCTTTCTTTCCAGCGATGGTTAATACTATTTATCCTAAAGAACTTCAGCTTGACAAAGCTAATATATCTGATAATAAAGCTTCTTTTCTTGATTTAGATCTCTCAATTGAACATGGTGAAATAATTAGCAATATCTTTGACAAGAGAGATGATTTTAATATTGACATTGTTAATTATTCCCACTTGGATGGGCATGTTCCCCGAGCAACTTCTTATGTGTCTCAACTTATTCGTTTTTCAAGAGCTTGTACTTGAGTTGAGGACTTTAATATTCGTAATCTTTATATAACTAAAACGCTACTCAATCAGGGTTACCGTTACCATAAACTTCGTAAAACCTTTGCAAAATTTTATTATCGTAACCCTGATCTTCTTTCCAAATATAAAAGTAATTTAAGGACTCTTCTGCGACAAGAACTATCACAGCCTGACTTCTATGGTGATGTGATTTATAAACTTCGTAAGATTCTTGGTCATGATCACTTTCATACTATCTTTGTTAAACCTGTTAAAAGGTTTATCGAAAGAGGTTATGTCCCTATCATTTTGCAACGTACTGCATGCTTGGTGGTGGACCCTTTTACAGTTCGCCACTATGCTTTCCTCTTTAATTGTACGATGACCGGACAGGCTGTGGACCCTATGATGACGCCTACCTAAAGCACATTGGGACGGTGGCGTTTGATGTTTGTCTATGATCTTTCTTGTCGTGCCCTTAATGGTTTATTCTCATGTTCATCTGGCTTCTGCCAAGTCAATGAGTACCTTCATTGTGGCTTTCTAGGATATTGTTTTTTTTGTATTATATTTACACGAGCATATTTGTGTTTTACTTATATTGCCTATTGATGCTGCCTTGTTGGTTAGAGATTAGATCATGGCGGGGATTTCTTTATTTACACTGTCCTGTTTGAATGGGATGACAATAGGGTAAGTGTGTGGTTTGGTGCACCCTAGAACCGGTTTAAACCCCCAGTGGCCTACTTTGCCACAGACCGTTCCAAGGCGGTAGCCCTATTGTCAACCCTTTTGTGTTTGTGATGCCGTTTGCATTTAATATTACTTTTGCCTTCTTGTTTGTCTGTTTGCGTGTTTGTTTCTGTGTTTTGTGGTTTTCTGTCCTCCTTGAATGCTACTTTCCATGTCCGAACTTTTTACATTTCTTATTTGCTGATGACAGTTCTATTACGGTTTTACGTCCGACATAGATTATATGGAAACTACTAAATTAATGAGGACCTGCGTTAAATATCGAATTGGTCAAAGCAATGGCTAGTAAAATGTAATCTATTTAAACTCACCTTCTTCTCATTTGCAAACAGAAACCGTCCGTCTTTGATATTTGAAAATACTCAAGGTCGATCCTTAAAAGTTCGATTTCGTGAACACAAATATAATGCAAGTATTCCTAAAAAGTTAAAAAAATACGTGTACCAACACTTTCTTCAGTCAGGTCATAATTTTAATAACGTAACTGTTCAACCGGTTGAATATATATTTTTGATAATGATGCTAGACATATTGCAGAACTTACGTGGATGAAAAACTTACAGACACCTTATCCACTCGGCCTTAATGACAATATTTATCAAGAAGGAAATTATCATTTTGCAACGTACTGCATGCTTGGTGGTGAACTCTTTTACAGCTCGCCACTATGCTTTCCTCTTTAATTGTACGATGACCGGACAGGCTGTGGACCCTATGATGACGCCTACCTAAAGCCCATTGGGACGGTGGCGTTTGATGTTTGTCTATGATCTTTCTTGTCGTGCCTTTAATGGTTTATCCTCTTCTTGCTCTGGCTTCTGCCAAGTCATTGAGTACCTTCATTGTGGCTATCTAGGCTATTGTGTTTTTTGTATTATATTTACACGAGCATATTTGTGTTTTGCTTATATTGCCTATTGGTGCTGCCTTGTTGGTTAGAGATTAGATCATGGCGGGGATTTCTTTATTTACACTGTCCTGTTTTAATGGGATGACAGTAGGGTAAGTGTGAGGTTTGATGCACCCTAGAACCGGTTTAAACCCCCAGTGGCCTACTTTGCCACTGACCGTTCCAAGGCGGTAGCCCTATTGTCGACCCTTTTGTGTTTGTGATGTCGTGTGCATTTATTATTACTTTTGCCTTCTTGTTTGTCTGTTTGCGTGTTTGTTTCTGTGTTGTGTGGTTTACTGTCCTTCTTGAATGCTACTTTCCCTGTCCGATCTTTTTATATTTCTTTGTAGTCGTTGAAGATTCTAGAAATTTAGCTATGAACCTAAAATTTAGCGTTCTGATTCATTAAAAATTACGACATGTTTGTAAAAAAAATGTATATGTAGCTCAAACAGTTAATAGCAACAGGGCAAACATGCGGAAGAATTATTAATCAATGAATTAGAAACACGAAGATATGGCAACAATTGTCATACCATGGTTCTCGGCTGTCACTGGTATGCATATGAAGGAGAAACACGTTTAATGTTGGATTTTGTATATTTAGTAGACAGACATGTACGTGCAATAGTAAATAGAAAGTTATAGTTAACATTTGTTGAAAAATGTAAGTAAATGTTTTGTTCGCATCAATAGTAATCGTATATTTTTTTTAAATTATAAATAAATACAAGTGTAGCACGATCGATGACATTTCCTTTGGTGAATGCAAATCATTACTCATTTTCATTAAGGATAACTAAAGGGGCGTGGCTATACCGTAGTACAACTACCAGATAGAGGAATTTAGAGTACGGATGTCACTCTGTCGGTACAGTGTTACAACGTACACCACGCTACAAAAACGATAGAGTCTGTCTCAGATCGTTGGTTATTGAAACACCTCGATGGGCTACGCCCATCTCGGTGTTTAAATAAGCCAACTCGCTGAGACCAGACTCTGTATATTACATAAAGAATATGTATCCTCTATAAAATAAGATTCTGCTGAAAATGAAAATAATTTAAAAAATCTTTTTATTAGATGTTGGATTTGAACCAACTAGCCATCGTCCTCAAGCTCTACGTTCTATCCATTGCATTATTAGCTATGCGATACACAGGATATATAACTTGTTTGGGGCGCTTGTTTCAGTCAATTATTTTGGACTTTACAGATAAAACTCATCTACTACCGAAATAAGTTGTATATCAGTGTAACAGACAGATTTAGTGGTAAATAAAAATACCTTACTTTTCAAAATCGGTTGAGAAATAAATAATTTATGTGCGAAAGCTGTTTTGATTGGTCATTTTCAATGCAACATTCTGCTGCGAAAAATTAGATTATTTTTTAGAATTTTTATCCAAAAATGGTTCTTACTTGTTGGATGTTAGTAAATTAAGACACCAAGAAAGCTTTATAGCAACATATGAAGGCTAACTGAAGTTATTTGAAAATTTCTTAATTTTCTTCTGTCCCACCAACAAGGAATTTACATAGGAAAAGTCCCATCAACAAATCATTTTGGCTGTGAACTATTTATTTCTCATCCGGTTTTCAAAAGTTTTATTTACCACTAAAGATTCCAGTTGCAATGATATTTAAATGATGTACGTATTATTTAAATTGCTCAATTTACTGCAGAAAAACCTTTGGCTGAAACAAGCGCCCCAACTATATGTCAAATAGGCACGCATAGTTAATATTACAATAATATCATAATAAAAATGGTTTTACATACATTTCATTGCTATACTTTTTTTGTCATTGTATCAATTTACATTTATGTCTACTGATGCTACTGTATTCGTAAAATTTCGATTAATTCCTGGAAATCGTATCTCGAATGCATATAGGTGGAATCATACTAACACGGCGGAGCTCTGGATTCCAAAAGGTATAGGCAGTTCAATTATATTGTATCATCAAAGTTTTGCAATTCCATTTAGCCGATTGCTCTATCTGCAGTTATTTACATGCGGTGAATTAACATGTATTGTAATAAAAAACACGAAATGTCACAGTAAGTGACAAATACCACCGAAGTGACCTGTGATATGAAACCAACAGATATATTTAAAAATAATCTAAAAAAATAAATCAAATAAAACAAACAATAAAAATCAAATAAAAAAAATATGATTTTTTTTTTCGCGCACGTCGTCTTGTTGTGGTGAGCAATTGAGTGAAGTTATTTGAAAATCCGTCCATTATTGTCAGAGTTATGAAGCGGACACGAGTGTACAGACGAACGGATTATGACCTTTGACCTCTAAGTGTGACCTTGACTTTGGAGCCACGGACCAGGTTTTTGTGCGCGACACGTCGTCTTGTTGTGGTGAGCAATTGTTTGAAGTTATTTGAAAATCCTTCCATTATTGTCAGAGTTATGAAGCGGACACGATTGTACACGCGAACGGACAGATAGTGCGACTACTATATGCCACCCTTCGGGGGCATAAAAAGACAATGGCATACATTAACACGCACCCAGCCATATTGTTTATATCGAAACAGTGACTATTGTCTGTAAAGAGGTCTTCCGGATAACAAAATGTTCATATTTTGAACATAGTATGCATGTTGTCAATACAAGGAAATACAATAAATACATATAAGAAAACACTTTCCAATATACTTAAAATTCAAGACTTTTAAAATTACTTGTTCCTCTTATTGACCAACGGGTAGTTCGTTCTTAGCAATAAATGTATATAATATAATAGAAAAGATCAACTAATATGGAGCTGAGCATACAAACGATTCTGTCGAACGAAAACAGTCTTAATAACTTAACATTGTACTACGAATAAACATCGTGCAAAATGCAATATTTCTTTTGCGCCACAGTCCAACATTCCGATGTTGACGATTCTTCTATCTTGCTATTCCTTGTATACAAATAGGTGCGCATAAACGTCTCTCTTTACCTAAATCATTTTCAACAAGAAGGCCAAATGGCTCTCAATCGCTCACTAAATGACATTATCAGAATATAAACTCACACAAGAGTAACATAAATAGGCGTCACAAAAGTGCCAAAAGTTTGAGTCATTAGTAACCCCAGAATTATAACGGATATACATTTACTTTAGCACCAGATTTGTATTTAACATGTAAAGTATAAGAACCGAACAAGTAGAGCTTTAATGGATAATAAAGTATATATATATATAAGAGCACCCAGGCGATAGGTCAAGTATAAGTTATTAGGTGGTGCCAATATTTACCCTAGAGTCATTGTGCGTCCATTTACACAAAAAAGAGTATGATAATGGACCTTTGGAAACGGCCGAAAACGACACATACGAAATATTGCAGTCTCGGTTTGATTGAGACTGTTCATAAGCGGTAGTGATATATGTTAGCTACCGCTCACGCCCTCTAGCCCCGGGTTGAGCAGAACTCAATATAAATAAAATCAATAGTACACAATTTTAACCATCCCGAAGATGGCATGCATATGGCGGTGGGCATGGAGTGTCTTTCTTCCCCATGTCGTACGGCGTATGGTCCCAGTATCTAATAAAATTAAATGGCCGAAGAGCGAAATAAACATAATGGAATTTAGTTTAGAGCAGCGGTTACGAAGCCTGTATATCACAAGTAACAAGCCATTATACCACATGCATATTATCATAACTGTAGCCATCGCAGCTTTAAAAAATGTGTTTTATATATTTCTTTATACACTATAAGCTAATGCTACATGCACTTCCGAGAAGCTGTATCATATGACTTCCCCTGTGTCTAAGCATAACATAAGAATATATATAAACATAGATTATATGGTTAGCGAAGAATATTTTTAACGTTTGTGACCCCCGTATAAAACTACATTTAACACATTACAACTCTATACACAGAATAGACGACCACCGGAACAGTATCATATTTAACCACTTCAACAAGTTTGATAGCTAATGATAAAAAAAACACTGTCAAAATCTGCCTTTTTGACAACATTTTCATGGTTTCGGCTAATTCTAGTAACGGTGACTATCTTGGGTGTTAACCTGACATTTTTTTAACAAACAGCCGTTTATTAAAGAATGATCTATACGAAGTTTTATCAAACAGTTATTTAAAACAAAACTTTAACGACGGATGCATTACATGGTCCCGTCTTAATTCCAGCGATGGAAAGCATATATTAGCAGGATCAATCGACAATAAAACACGTTTAAAAACATTTCTTTTCTAAAACAATATGAGATAAACAGTTTAAATGTTTTAATTTTACACTATGCATGCTTTTAATTAAGGTTTTATTCACTACTCCTGCAAACCCCGTTTTTCGCTTCTTGGCCCGAGAATGGGTTTGAAGGGGTGTGAAGGTTAATACTCGGACCACCTAATGTGAACGACGGACGGACAAAACATGATCTTACTAGTCCCTGTTGTTACGTTTGGCTCAGGGGAGCTAAAATGCGATTTTTATCGTTTCTTTCTTAGTGCAAATGAACAATTTAAATACGAAAGCAAAAACAGACATTGACGTTTTACAAACGATAAATCTCTAAATGGGTCAAACTAATATCATATTAACAGCATTATTAAAATATCAAAATCAACAACAATTTTAAATAGAGAATTGCTTAGTAACATATACACAAAAGAAGCGAATGCTGGTTGTAGAACGGCTATATAGACGTGGCTAATTTCATTATATTTTTTCAAATACAAGCCAATGAAATATAACGCAAACTAGAAATAAAGATGTCAGTCGCCATTTGGAATATCATATCTAGACCATAATTATTTGAAATACAAAACAACAACACGCACAAAAACACAAACAATAACAACTTAATAATAATTACAATCAAAACTGTATCACATATCTGTTCATACTTGTTGCTAATCATACCGAGCTGTCGTTATGCTATTCCTTGAAATACCATCCCGTTGTCTGTAGCGCCCACGTGTGTTTCTAAGACCTAACATGTTTCTGAATTTCCGTCGGAAGTTAAGATTACATAGAGGATATAGAAACGGATTCAATGTGGAATTGAGATAGCCGACCCATGTCATCGCTAACAGCAATCCCTGATCAATGCAACCGTCACAAAAAGCTACAACAAGAAACAATATGAAATATGGTAGAAAGCACAATGTAAAAGCTCCCATAATTACTCCCAGTTGACGAGCTGCTTTTATCTCTTTCGTCAACGCTGAGCTTTGTCGGATGTTTTTTATTCTGTCTTTGATTTTAAACATGTGTGAAGCCCGTTGACTTCTTTCATCTCTAAACACAAACCCATTTCTTGAATGTTTTCCATTCTGCTTACCATTAGCACCCACGGTTGTATCCAATATGGCTTCTGCTTGTCGTATTTTCTTCAGACCGCTTATAAGAGAATATTTTTGTCTTTCTTTGGACTTGATTCTTTTCTCCTCGGCACTGGAACATGAACTGATCGGTGTACTTGGCGATGAATTTGACAAATCAACGGGCAATGGCACACTGTTAAGAACTGTGATATGATTTGGTTTCTGAGCGAGTGCAGACGGCTTTGAAGAGTAATCTTCGTAAAAATACCTCTCCACCTTTTCGGTTTCTTCATCGATCACATTTTCGTCGTAAACGTATTCAACTTTGCATCTATCAGGGCGTAAACTTATTCGCTTTTCAACAGAATTTATTTTGTCGGGTTTTGCTCTATTAGTAAAGCGCATACCAAAGTAGCCTTTATGTTTATATTTATGAGGCTGTAGTGCCAGGTCGTACAAACCAATCTCAGAAGCGATTTGAGATTCCACGTGTATGCTATTGTTTTCTGAAGGTGTGTCTAAATTTTGGTCGCTATAAGACAACTCGTCATTACAAGAGTTTAATATCGGAATGGTTATGGTACTATGCTTTACATTACGCTGACCAAGTTCAAGTTCTGATCGTTTTCTAATTTCTTGGAATATTTTCAAGTACAGACCATACATAACAGCCAGTGGCAGGAAAAAGTTGAAAAAGGCAGTCACAACTTTAAGAGCACTATTTTTAGCATATTCAGTATCGCATGTGTCAGATGGCACTGTTCTGACACCCCCATGGAAAAAATGGTGCCATCCTGCAATTGGTATAATCCAAAGTGACGACAAGAGCCATACAATTGATATCATAATAACTGCACGTTGCTTTGTTCTTTTACGTAAATATTTTAAAGGTGACGTCACAGACCAATACCGATCCATGCTGAGAATGAAGAGATTTAAGATGGAAGCCGTACTGGCGGTGTAGTCGATTCCAATCCATATTTGGCAGACGGCAATTCCGAACAACCAGTCCTCGGTGAAAATGTACACGGTACTTATGGGCATTACGAACAGTCCAACAATCAGATCAGCGATGGCCAGACTGACGATAAACATGTTACTGACCTGAAAATAGAAACGATTCATTTTAATAATTTACTATTTTCGTTCAGGATTGCCATTTACTCTCCTGCAAGGTTCAGCAAAAATTCGCAATACGCTAAACTAATTATAAGACATTTCATTAGACACTCACGTAATTGAGACGAATACAGAATGTATTGGCAATACCATGTCGGCAATTTGTTTTGCAGGTTTTGCCTTAGTGTAGAGTGTTACCAATGTTTAAAAATAAATCACATTATCTTTTAAATGTGCTCTAAAATTGCAACATGTTAATAAGATTGAAAGAAATCAAATAGCTATAATTGTATGATTGTTACATGAAAACCAAATCGTCCAGTCATCGTACTGCTTGTTTTTTCTTCTTAGCTCAGTTAAATAACATTTATTGTGTCTGTCGCCGTATTGACATACACACATTCACATTAACACTGATTATATGTTTGCAATGATTAAAACAAAAAAGTGTCTAACATCTTTTTATTTGGACTTTCATTTTTTACGGTTCAAGAAACTTGAGTACATAATTCCGTTTCTTCGCTTTTATTTTTAAAATTAAATCAATACATTCACTGTGTTATAAATTTATAGAGGATGTTTGTTGTAAGTATGTGATTTATTGTTAGTGAGAATGTATATGTGACAACTATTTAGTTTTCTCATTTCGAAACAAACATCCCCTATTTAAAAGAAGTAATTCATATTAACTCTCTCTCTCTTTCTCTCTCTCTCTCTCTCTCTCTCTCTCTAGAGTCTGTGTAACAACTTCACATTAATTAATATTAGACAGTGTACCTTTCAGACGAATGTGCCATCTAATTTGACCATGCTGTAGTGAACAAGATTGAGTGCTTTTTCTATTATGCAAATGAGAAGATTATTGGTTGTTATGTTTGGGTGGTGAATGTGTGTTGGGAATTGGTGCTGATATGTTGTGCTATTAGGAGGTGCAGTACTTGAGGAAATGAATATGCAGATCTGATGTATTAGAACTGAGGGTGTTTGGAGAACGTCTCCTCCTTTTCGTGCCGATAATATAGTTGATGGTGTGGTGATGGTATGCGATGTAGTGTACAGATCGAAGTCTCCTCATTTTCGTGACGATGATATAGTTAATGGTGTGGTGATGGTATGCGATGTAGTGTACAGATCGAAGTCAAGTGATATAGCCTATACACAGAAGAGTGGTGATACAGGCAAGATGATATATTTGTGATACAGATTGAAGCAGTTGGTTGATGGTCTGTACAGTGAAGCGATATAGCCTATGCACAGAAGAGTGGTGATATAATCAATATGATATGTGTGATATAGATTGATTCATCCAGTTCATTGGCTGTACAGTAATGTGATTTAGCCTATATGCATATGGGATTGGTGATACTATGCATATTATATATTTATACTGCTATTTATATGTGTGATACATAGTGAGAGATTGTGTAACATATAAAGTGCCGTTAATGGTTTGCCAATTAAAGAATAACTAATACGAATCTACAACAATTACATATTACATAGAATATACATGGGAAAGGACGTTGAATTATTAAACGTTTACAGTTGTTGACATTTGAGTCTGTTAAATGGACACACGGCAATCTTGATGTTTTGTATTAAGCATTAATATTAGCGTCTCAACTTATATATCAAGGAACATTTTGACTTTAAAACGGCTTGCATATCATTAAATAAAATTGTGTGTTTTCAATTTTCTATGTTATTTTACCAAATTTTGAAATATATTATTGGTGTAGTATTATCAAAAGTCAGTAATATACAAAAACAATTTGGTTTATACTATTCTTATAATTATTATTAATGATTGAAATAATGCATGTTATTTAAGTGGAAATAAAAGTCGTACAGGAAATGCAGCATTTTCAGAATACAGTCCACCAAAAATAAACTTTAAATCATACAACAATTACAAGAAAAAAAAGATAAATCTACGACACCATAAAAGGATGGACACTGAATAGAGAACAATTTTGCCCTCAGAGAAATGACTGTAAATATCGTTAACACTGAATTGACATAAACAGCTTCTTTTTTAAATGTGTGTGCTCATGTATTTAACATGCGAATGCAATGGATTAAATTAAGATTGATAGTTATGTTATTCCCTTTTCACACTCTTCATTCAGATAGATGCGTTTCATCCCTTAAAGAAAATAATCCTCCAAATAACGGCAACATTGCACTACAAAACCGTTTATCAAAAGTCTACCCTGTTGTTTAGGACATATAATAATGTATATGTTCTGATTAAAAGTATATTTTTCTTCACGGGTTCTTACAATACTCGTGACTGAATAAGTGTAAAATGAATTATGAGTTGGTAACTCTTAAAGATATGGGGTTTGGTCTGGCTGATTTAGCCGTTTATATTGTGCCAATAGAGTTTGGATTCTCAAAATATGAAAGTTATATATATATACCTTGTTGTCAGTAGTTTTAGAAAGTATGCAAATATGTTTTTTTTGTGTATTTGGCTGTTGCTGGCCGGATAGTTACTTTAAAGAGCTACTATGATATATTCCATTTAACCTTTACTTTGGCATTTACACACTTCTTTCTTCTTTGAAGTAGCTATCCCGCTAAATAACGACACAATTACACTACCAAACCGTTTATCCAAACTCTACCCAGGTTTTCAGGTCATATAATAACGTATTTGTGATGATTAAAAGTAAAGATTTATTAACGGGTTCTTAAAACACACGTGGTTGAAATGCGTAAAATGACCTATGAGTTGGTAACTCTTAATTAGTTTTAAGGTTAAGCCTGTCTGGTTAAAGCCGTTTATATTGTGTCTATATAGTTCAGTTTCCCGAAATATGTAAGTTACATATACACTGAACAAAATTGCTAAGTATCAACTTTTGTATCTTAACTAATTTTCTTATTTTAAATATATTTTAGAATAGATATATGATAAGTATTTTGTTTTGACCCATAGTTTGTTAAACATTTATTTTTTGTTTAACTTGTTACATCTTTTGAGAGTTACCCTCCCTTTATATGAAAACATGAAATGTACTGATAAAACACACAACATGAGTCAAAGATCGCTTAAAGATATAACATTCTTAAAATTGGTATGAAATAATAGAAAAAAACATAAAAACTTGACCCATTTATCGCAGATTTTCCGTCTATAAAAAAATAAAATATGGATAATCTTAAATTACCTCCCTTTACATTGAATATTGTTTGAAATTCAAGTAACTGTAATTCAGCGTTAACATTAAATATTTCGAAAATTTCATTTGCAAACGCATTTGTAGTGGTAAAACATGATGTCAAAATAATTTTAACTGGCATATTTTAGAATTAGGAACAACGAAAGCTTCAATAATTCGAAGTACTTAATAAAATCCTATATACCCAGTTGTATAAGTGTTATAACTTATTTCTAAGAAAACACATTGACTTAAAAGTTTTAAAATATGTTCATGCAATCAGAGCAGACGATTTACACTCGTTATTTTGCAGTTAAATCGAATCAAACTCAAAATACACAAAACAATGAGAATATTATTGACATGTTTTTAGGTTGAAACTTAGCAATTTGGTTTAGTATATGCCTCGTCGTCAGTAGGTTTAGAAATGGTGTACATAGCTTGTAAAATGTGGCTGTTGTTGGCGGGATAGCTACATTAAATGGAATGTTTTATTCATATCTATGCCCATTTGAAATACGAATAACTTATGTCTGTGGAATATTACTCATATGCTGACAACATACTATACAGAGAATCGCGTGCGTCATGTATTTTCTAAGAAAGAACTTGTGAAGTATTAAGAATACGTATCGTGCTTTAGAAACATAAACATGGAGATACCATACTAGTGTATCCATACATTCATTTCCATATAATTCGACAACACAATCATTAATCACAATTTTGACATGACAATGCTTGAAAAATTACAAATATACAGGTCTGCAATGCTAATTATAGACCAAATAATGGCACACTTGACGAGAGCTGTTCAAATAATATGTGGACTTTTTCGATGTTCATTTATTGACGTAAACCTTTACGATTCATATATGATGTAATCCATCTCAAAAGAAATCAAACTATTTAAACAAAAAATCGATATCATGTATAGTTATGTTGCAATGAATAATATAATAGGGCGAGAAATCCATCTACGGAGCAGTCCAAACTGTGACGTCTTTATTTCATAACTACATTTCGGAAATGGCTAAAGAAAAAGGAAAATCGTCGGCAAAAATACACAAATTTAAACTAAAGTAAATTTAAACTAAAGTAGCCT
>JAWPHD010014986.1:0-57932 GCA_037043455.1 Cyrtodaria siliqua | reverse complement strand
GATATTTTAAAGGGACTCACGGCAATCTTGATTTGTTTAAAACTCGCGGCAACCCGTTAGTTTTTCTATATAACTTGCATTTGTGTAATCATCCATATTAATTATTAGAATAGTTCAGAGCAAATTGTGTTTGCATAATTACTAACTGTTGATTATATATGTGTTTATTCAAAAAATTCCAATGGGTCATAAGACCCGTGAGGATACAACAAATACATATAAACTTGACAGCGATAGTGAAATATATATACAACATTATACCAACAATTAACATAATTACCATAAAAGTATTATAAGGTAACAATTAATACTTTAGCAGTTAATGTTGTTGTTATTTTGCTGTCACCGCAAAATATGCAGAGCAGGTGACTCTACCATCACATTGAATAGCTAATATGTGCATGTACATCTTTATATTAATTTATATATAGTATTTGATTTAGCTAACGTGACAAATGGAAAGCTAACTAGTACACAAATGTATATATATAATATCGTTTGTAATAAACAAATATACACTTATAACGTAAACATGCAACTTTAGAATGACATAAAACAAAATTGAAGACTTTATTTAATGCAAGTATATTAAAGTCAAACTGATACTTGATTAATAAATCGAGAAGCTAATTTTGTTCGAACGTCCAGACTGTATTGTACCTATGCCTGTATGACGCCCTATTGGTTAAAAGGCAGAGGGACAGGTGTATTAACCAGCCAACCGTGCAGTCTTTTGCACGGCCATTTTTGAAAAATCGCGGCCAATATTTGGAGGAGTGGGTGAGGTAAAAAAAATAAAAAAATCTTTTTCCTTTTTTTTGTTAAACAACACTTCCAAACTATCACTGTCTCAATATTGTTATGTTTTGTATACATTTATAGAAGAAAGGTGATCTAAAATGCACCTTTTTAACCTTTATATGTGAAAATAAATTACCCGAGAGACACAAACTTGTCGCGAATTGGCGCGAAACGCGTGTTAGCAAATTGTTTTGCACACCCTGTTCGCCTATTTGCACACCCGATTCTTGAATTTCTGCCTAATACACTGACTGAGGGACTATACATCTTAGAACTACACACGTATACACACACACACACACACTTTAATGTTCTATAACCTATACTGTGTTGATGAGCCGTTAAACAACATTCAAGTCAATACATCAAGATTTTAAACGGACACATGGCCTTTCTTGAAATATGTACCAAGCATTCAAATAAGGCTCTCGGGGGGGGGGGGGGGGGGGGGGGGGGGGGGGGGGTTTATTAATCTAGTATCATTTTGACTTTAAACCTGCTTGTATATAATTAAATACAATTTTGAGTTTGCTTCGTTATTCTATGAAATGTTTAAATAATATTATTGGTGCAATATAATGTCTCTTTAATGATTGAACAAATGCAAGTTTTGAAGAAAAAATAACCAGCTAACGGGAAGCCGTGATTTTTTTGATTTTTGTTTTGTTTTGTTTTTAAATAAAGTTTACCGTATGTCCCTTTAAAGACGGAGTGATGTTGGGGCTGTGGGGTTACGGTACACGCGAGTTTGTTTTTAAATGGATTGAAGTAAACCACTAATATAAGTATGATTAGGTTTAAAAGAACGAAACCCAAATATTAATTAAACAATAAAACGAAAAGGACGCATTACTCCGATAATATTTGACGGAGCAGGATACCATATAGAACCAACTAGAACTATCACTGAATGTGATGAATACCCATGCTTTTTGATCAGTTGTTATGTGTATATGAAGGGTTGGAAACATCCCATTCAAAACAGTTTCAGGAATGAAAGTAATAAAACGCATGTGTTACGGGACGCGACGCGACGGGACGTTACGTTACGGACATCGCGCATTCGAGTCCTCTGACCGCGTCATACCAAAGACTTTGAAAATGGAGTAGTCACTTGTAACCCTTGCCTGACGAGCAAATAATGGGTAGTGCTACGACTGATTGACCAGTGTCAGAATAATGTGACTGGGTGGGTGGGGGTGTCTACTACGGCGTGGTATTCCAGTGTGGCAGCACTATAAAGAAACCACTGAGTTCGCTGCTTCAAGTAGACATATCATCACATCACACAACAACACACAGATAAAAGTCCAGACATTGTGCCTATAATCGTCGGTAGGACGCCTGTCGTAGGTGGAGGTACTATAATCCTTAGAAATACACACACAGCAGAGGTATAATATAATAAAGTACTTACTAACCAACAAAGGTATGCAAAACATGCTTAATAAGGTAATGATACCCTTGATCACGACTGGCGACAGTTAAAAAGTTAAATAGTTTAAAGCAAATCGTTTTTGCATATTACTTATTAGTGATCATACCATACCAACAATAGCAATGTTTACAATGCACATATTGCAATATCTGTGAAAAGCGAGATAAGATTTTATTTGATGACGTAGAAAACTTTGAACAGGTAAATGAATCCACAGGTAAATGTATTTATCAATTATCTGGCAATAGTTGTGCTTCTATACAATTCAGATTTAACTCATTGCCCCGTGCAGTCACCAGGGGCGGATCCAGGATTTCAGCTTGTGGGGGGGGGGGGGGGGGGGGGGGGGTCAGTTTATAGCCTCATAAAACGGTTGCGGTAGTGCATTGATAGGGTAAAAAAGTCCGTTTTCAAATAAAAGGATTTAACTATGTGTTAATTAAACCACTCATTAGCCATTATGCGTCGAGCGAGCGAAGCGAGCGAGAGAAAACATTATACTGAGGGCGTGCATCGAAATTGTTTGATATTTTATCTACAGTAACATGGACATACATGTATGATCCGGAATTTTTAGGGGCGCTCCTTACAAACAACTTAGAAGCGGTTTTCAATACATGTTTCTCTCCGAGAATATCAAGAAATGTTCCTATGATGTTTAAGAGTTGAATTTGTTAATCAGTAATACTACATAAAGGGTGGCCATTCATCTTTAAAGTCAACATGGTTCTTGAACAATAAATCGAGGTGCTTATTTTAATGCTTCATCAATACTTCAAGATTACTTTTGAGATGCCAGTTTTCTACTCACAAAAAGGGAATGTATAGTCGTGTAGGCAAACACTCTTCATTATTGAGAGTTCTGAACAACTTGGAAAAAGATGGAATAATTATCAAAATCGGATGATAAATAAAAAAGATATGACCATTTGAAGGTTATTCTTAAACGGATATGGAAGTCACCATTTTGAGAACTATGACATCATAGTTCTAAATTGCCATATATGGAATATTTATAAATATGATTATTTACTGATTTATAAGAGAAAAACTCAGCAACATCTAAAGCGTACATATACGTAAAGCCAAAAAATGTGCACGATTCATAAAATATAACAAAATTCCTTCTTTACACTTTACATACCCAAATTTAATTATTTTCCATCGTACGTATCGAACCGTGAAGTGATCAATTTTATTGAAAACCGAGTGACAATGTTTAAGGCGACTAATGATGAATGTAAAAGTTGAAACCATTTAAAAAATATGATAATATAAAGTACCATGAAAATCTTTTGGCCTTAAATATATTTTATGAAAAAATATTGTTTAGCCTTACGTATATTTAGCAATATGCCATATATGGTAATTTAGAACAATGGTGTCATATTTTTAAAAATGACGACTCCCATATCATGTTTATGCTTACAATAATCTCAACGTCCGTTCGTCCGTTCGTCTTTCCGTCCGAAACAAACAAGTTTCAGCCATTACTTTCAAAGAACTCGAGGGATTTCCATGAAACTTCACACACTTGTTAACCATAATGAGAAGGTATGCCGAATCGGGTCCGTAGCACACATGTCAGGATCGCACTTGGAGATGAAATACGTGAAACTTTTCGGGATCATTAGTTATCATCATTACGGGTGACATTTCTTGTTTAAATAATACCTCGGGAGCTCAGTGGATAAAGCCTCGCGCTTTAGCTACAGACCTCTGCCCCACATGGGTTCGCTTCCTGGCGGAGGCAGGTCTGATAGGCAACTGCATCTACCTTTGAGGTTGCTGTCCCAATAAAGCTTATTATTAATTAACTAAGCTATATTCATAGCCTTGTTTTACTAGAAACTCTACACACAATACGACGCAAACTCGGCCAATATGAACCGGAATTCGGCCAATATAAAGAAAAAAACAAGGCAAAAAAAAAAATCGCCAATACTAGATTTAAGCAGTGAAGTAAGTCAAATTTTCATAAAAGATACTCTTCTTACTTCACTGATTTAAGTGACGTTATTCACGTTAAATAACGTCATTCGCGCTCGCTTGTTGATTAACGCTACTATAAACAAACGCAAACTATTGATCGAAACAACCAATACTATGTGGCATTTAGTAAATAACAATCAACGCGTGTTATTAATCCGATTACCACTCCGCATCCCAATAAACAATTAACACGTGCAATTATGAAAACCATGCAACGCGCACGACATCTGTGCGAATCAAGACGCGTGCCTTTTATAATTGAATAAGCATATGAGAAGTTTCAGTAATACAACATTTTTCATTTTAGAAGCCTTGGAATAATTGGGAATACTTATAGGCATTCAGATAAGACTGAACTTTTAGAAAAGCGATCAATTGATTATGTATATAATATCAAATAAATTGTTAAATTGTGTGAACGTTTCCACAGTGCCGTAATTCATATATCATTGAGAGAATTTAAACAAACAAAACAGACACACACACAGCAATATGGATTTGTTTTGTGATAATTTGTACAATAATTAATCTGTTATTGATAATTATGGTTGTTTGTGCTTTTAATCACTGTCGAGTTAAAAAAACTCCGTTCATTATTGCTATGTGCATCTTTTAAGAAATGGAATACACAGATACATACTCATAGCAAATACAATCCGTTTTACATTTTTTCGAACACACAGAACACAAATCACTACGTTTCCCCATTTTTAAAAAGATGGAATAGAAAGAATATTTGAAGCCATCCGTTATATATAAACTAAAACAAAATAATAACATTAGCTCAAAAATTGAAGAATTTTAATGCAAATTTATAACAAGAATTATCAAAAGATTTTTTGCGGAAATAACAACTTACCGGTGATAATTATTTGTTGTTCCAACGACGTCTAATCCTATAATTAAATCAAGTGGAAATACCGACGTGATCATAAAGATGTATGAATCAACGTCAATTATAGATCTACATGTACATATATATCCATGCTTCAATCAAAGGAAAAAGGCGACAAAAACAAGACAAAAAATTAATTTAACGTTTGATTTCATTTTTTTCCCCAATATTCATTAATCTGTTTCTTAATATGTAAACATCTCTATATATGTTCAATATTCTATTAATCTGTTTCTTATTATATAAAACAGATTAATAGAATATTGAACAAACAGAATTTGTATAACACTTTAAGATATTGATTCTTTTCGTAGTCGAAAAGTCCTTTAAAAGTAGAAGGAATGTCAAAACACAAAAGTTTTGGCAACAAATTCATTTAAAGTTCGATTTAACTATTTTTTTCAATGCAAACATATTCTATTAATCTATTTGTTAATATATAAAAACAATTTGTATTTAGCTTTAGATATTGATTTTATGACTCCTTTTCGTAGACGGAAAGTCCTTTTCGTATGGCCCAAATGGAATCAAAACACAAAAGTATTGACAACAAATTCATTTAAAGTTCGATGTAACTAATTTTTTCAATGCAAACATATTTCATTAGTCTGTTTCTAAATATATAAAAATAATTTGCGTAATGCTTCAAATATAGATTTTATGGCTCCTTTTCGTAACGGAATCTCCTTTTCTTGAAAAGGACTCCTTTTCGCACTTTAGGCCTACCGGAGTTATCTGCGCCTTTGGGTACTCTCCTAAATTATGTAAACGAATGCTTTTTTGGTTGCGATTTTAAACTTTCTCTGTTTCTCTGTAAGCATTTCTTGATGTCAGTTAATATGTGATATATTTTGGGATTTCATATAGTATGATTTCTGCAAATGTAGACTTTTACAGACGGGTTTTTAATTAAAAGGGTCCAAAAACCCATTTAAACTTGGCGACCGCCGGGCCTGTTTTGCAAGGTTTCAATTTTTTCTGTGACTGTTGATAAGAGTTACAAACTAGAACAATAATATCTTCTGGAACATAGAAGAGCAAGTTAAAGACATTGACTAGGGTAAGTTTTTAAAATGTTATTTAACTATTTTTATTTGTTTTGCAACATACAGTGCATTGCCATTGGGTAGTAAAGGATCACTATGGTTAAAAGCGTAAATTTAAAACGAAAGGAAACTTTCAAGACCGTTTCTTAATAATAATAGATTTAGCTCTCTCAGCAATATGCTAACCAAAATTATTATGAACTTGTGTTAGTTAACTGTTGAAAATCTGCCATTTTTGCCTGTTTATGAAAATAATGTCCCTAAAAGTTTCAAACTCCAAATCATGGATCTTTTGATGATCATATCACAGGTATTCGGGGAGTAGCTTAGACTTACACTTGAATTTTTCAGGGAAAAAAAAAATCTATAAAAAAAATCTATGTTGAAAACATCATTTTAAATACTAATCAAACATTAAAAACACAAATTTAAAAAAAAAAAAAAAAATCTATATTACTCGTCGGGGGCCACTTTCCGTCACTTATGTAAACATAAACTAATTTTTCAGACAAATCTATGTATCCTGACAATTTTCACTCTATTTTCTATTAGGTTACCTCTTCCTGGAAATTTGTTACCAAAGAATTTTGTTTTATATAAATTATCGAAGTGGCACGTGAACTGTTTATAAATAGACTAAAACTGAGAAATCATTTTGTTTACAAGCCCAGTTTCCGTCATGTATTTTATCGAGTGATAGATTCAACTAGGTCAATATACAGTAAACTTTTATAAATTAAAAACTTGTTTGCAAGTCTATTTAACAATTTCATTGTAAAAAAAGTCTATTTAACAATTTCATTGTAAAAATGGTATGTTTGCATTGTTCCATCAGACACCTCGATCGTTATAACAATGCGCCTGGAATAGTCAATGTAAAACAATTTTACACTGTTAAGATGGGTAACTCTATGTAAATCAAACAGATACAGGTTGTACGAGTTGCTGCTCTTTGGTGAAACTATATAATCACGGTCTATTTAACCGCGTCCGCTGAAGAGTGATAACATTATGACGTCATTACAGTGTTATTTTTTTAATAGTTTATTATGCGGCAGTATGCGCGCGCACCCCCAACGCCACTTAAGGAAGTAAACAAATTTTTCGGAGAAATCTCTTTCGTTTTTGTACCGCTTATTTACTTTTTGGTTGTTTGCCTGTTTCCAATCTTCAGTTATAAACGTCTGACAATAAGTGACATCGCGTAAGTAATTTGCAGTGTAAAAACGTTTTTTAAATGAGAATGACGGAAACTGGGCTTGGACGGAAACTGGCCTCTGACGAGTACTGGCTGTATACCAGATATCGTCATTTTTATGTTGTTTTTTTAATATATCTTAATCAAAACTAGTCATCTCAAAAATAGTTTTGCCGGTAGAGAAGCTTACCCCTTTGCCGTAAATATTCTGTGTTTACATTGTTTCTATTCTCGGTAACAAGTGTCACGTGACCGTTACTAAATATAGACTGAAATGGGCCGGTCGTCTGAGCCGAATGTAGTAGTTATCGTCATCTTCAGTTTAATACCGAATAACCCATATTTGGGATGATGAAAACTTGTGTAGTTATTAATTGAAACATAAATATACCATTGCATTTGAATACACCAAAAAAAATATTTCGAAAGAAGTTATATCTACAATTTAAAATGATTTTTCCACTGTATAATCGGGTGTAATTTACCTCATAATTTAAAGGGAAATAACTGACCTGTACTCATTGTCTCCCTTGGCTGAAAATGTTTAGCACATGCTTTTAGTTTTTTGGGCACGTAAAACTGACTCAATGATTCGACGTAAAAGGTCAGATATTTTAAAAGGAAATTTTCCTGCGCATGTGCATTAGCGCTTGATTCCCCCGATAGTGTTTTGTTTATAACGGTATTTATATAGGTAAACGGGTTGGTTTGAGAGTGTATGTTAACATTTTTAAAATATTTTTCCTCTCCAATCGTCTGCTGATAGCATGTAGTGATTTGTAAAGTGGGGTCGAAAAATAATCACAACATCGAGCGTTTTATTGATAATGACGAGAAATCTGGTGAATGACGATAACTGGTATAATCAAACATTAAAAACACAAATTTAAAAAAAAATCAAACAATAAAAAAAAAAATCTTTATTACTATACTGTACTATATATATAAATATAGATTTTTTATTTATTATTTTTTTAAATTTGTGTTTTTAATGATTGATTAGTATTTAAATGATGTTAAAAAACACAAATTAAAAAAAAATAATCTATATTTACTATACTATATATAGTAATATAGATTTTTATTTTTTTTATTTATTTTTAGCTCTACTGATCAGAGAGATCTGCAGAGCTTATGCCGTGGTGCGGCGCCCGTCGTCCGTCCGTCCGTCCGTCTGTCCGTAAACATTTATTTGTAGCGACTTCACAGCTGAAACTACTGGATGGATATTCATGAAACTTTACAGAAATGTTGCCCATAAAGTCTAGTTGATCCTAGCAAAAATTCATGTGGATGTGAAATCCAAGATGGCCGCCAAAGCTAAAAATAGAGTTTTAAAATACAAGTTTGTAGCGACTTATTCTTGAAAACTATAAGTGATATTGATATGGGACTTTTTCTAAAATGATCAGCATGACATGATGTTGATCCTAGTCAAAAATCGTTTTGATTCAACGTTAAACATGGCTGCCAGCGGCCATCTTTGTTTACATAGAGTTATATAGTAAAAACTTGTAGCGACTACTTCTCTGAAACTACTTGGCGGATTGTCATGAAACTTTACAGGAATGTTGCTCTTGATGTCTTATTGATCCTAGAAAAATTTCAGGTCGGCCGGAAATTCAAGATGGCCGTCACAGCTAAAAATAGATTTTTAAAAAATAAGTTTGTAGCGACTACTTCTTGAAAACTATAAGTGATATTGATATGGGACTTTTTCTAAAATGATCAGCATGACATGATGTTGATCCTAGTCAAAAATCGTTTTGATTCAACGTTAAACATGGCTGCCAGCGGCCATCTTTGTTTACATAGAGTTATATAGTAAAAACTTGTAGCGACTACTCCTCTGAAACTACTTGGCGGATTGTCATGAAACTTTACAGGAATGTTACTCTTGATGTCTAATTGATCCTATCAAAATTTCAGGTCGGCCGGAAATTCAAGATGGCCGTCACAGCTAAAAATAGATTTTTAAAAAATAAGTTTGTAGCGACTACTTCTTGAAAACTATAAGTGATATTGATATGGGACTTTTTCTAAATTGATCAGCATGGCATGATGTAGATCCTTGTGGAAAATTATTTTGATTCGACGTTAAACATGGCTGCCAGTGGCCATCTTTGGTTACATAGAGTTATATAGTAAAAACTTGTAGCGACTACTCCTCTGAAACTACTTGACGGATGTTGATGAAACTTCACAGGAATGTTGCTCTTGATGTCTAGTTGATCCTAGAAAAATTTCAGGTCGGCCGGAAATTCAAGATGGCCGCCACAGCTAAAAATAGATTTAAAATAAATAAGTTTGTAGCGACTACTTCTTCAAAACAATAAGAGATATTGATATGGGACTTTTTCTAAAATGATCAGTATGACATGATGTTGGTCCTTGTCGAAAATCGTTTTGATTTGACCTTAAACATGGCTGCTTTGTTTACATAGAGTTATATAATGAAAACTTGTAGCGACTACTTCTTTGAAACTACCTGACGGATTTTCATGAAACTTCACAGGAATGTTGCTCTTAATGTCTTATTGATCTTAGCAAAATTTCAGGTCGGCCGGAAATTCAAGATGGCCGCCACGGTTAAAAATAGATTTTCAAAAAACAAGTCTGTAGCGACTACTTCCTGAAATCAAAATCAATCAGTAGAGCTTCAAGGTCATTGACCTCTTGTTTAATTTGTGTTTTTAATGTTTGATTAGTATTTAAGGGTGACCACTGCTGAGGTTTTGGATTTTTGCACTTCCGGAAATTTACATTTGTTATATTTCAAAAATTATAATAAAACTGGAAAAAATAATTATACAGTAACAAACTTATGCCCAATAGGGATATTTTAGTGCAATTTTTTTTTAAAAAAATTGGATTTTTTTTTTTACCTCACATGTTGTGCCCAAAATTGACAATTTTTAACATAAGCCAAAATGGGGGGTAGAGGTACAAAAGATGGTATTTCTCAAAAACCATTTAAGATATTCACTTAATTTAAACTTTATTACAAAGACATGTGTAAGCATATACAGAGACAGGAATAAAAAGTATTTTCCTATTATTTGTTACAGACCTATGCCGTTATATGTCAGAGCTCGTCGAAATCTAAAAAAGCACATTTTTTTCTCAGTTTTTATTAAATATCTTTCTTATATGCACACCGACCCCCAATTATTTTTTTTTCATTCTGATACTCAGGTCTTGTATATATTGTAGACAAAATATCTCAAAAAGTTATCTGTTCCTTTATCATGAAAAATTTATGGATCACAAATTTAAAAATGCAATTTATAGTAAACTGGGTGGGGTAATGACAAGGGATGTAATAATTGTTCAGATGGTGATAAAAATACCACAACTCTTAATTTTTCGTCCTAAAGTATGAACTATTACATTAAAAAAGACGGAAAATCGATACCTGTTCTGCAAACCACACTACACACATATAAGTTGCCATACACAATTTTCAGCTGATTCAGAATTTAAAACCACACTGTGAGAGTGTATTACTAAAGATTAATTTTGCGAAAAAGTTATATCACCGACCCATCATTATTTTTCCAGAAACTAACTAGTAATATGTTAGTATATATAAAAAACAGGGAAATAAAAAATTCTATCTGTTCTGATATTCACCAGAGGGCACCCTTAAATGATGTTTTCAACATAGATTTTTTTTTATAGATTTTTTTTTTTCCTGAAAAATTCAAGTGTAAGTCTTAGCTACTCCCCGAATACCTGTGGATAATATCTGAGCATTTTACACCAAAGTGTATTAAAAAAAGCTGGTCAATTTTTATTTCATTTTAACTGTATTGTTTATCCTTCTAAAAAAAACTCACATCCTTCAGGGAGTAACGGATCACTTTTCTTGAAAGGTGCTACACTAAGTGGGTAATTAATTACTCAAGGAAATATGTGCCGAATCTTTGCGCTAATGAATAGTTGTATACTTACATGATCAATCTTCAAATATGGAAAGTTTCATAAAAACAAATGCATACAAGCTGAATAAATGAATCCGCTACTACCGATGATCCGCTACTACTGCAAGCATTGTATCTTTTATGAAAATTTGACTTACTAAAGCAAGGGAAATGTTGACACCCCAAATAATTAATAATGTTTATGATTATTCATGTAATTTAATACTAAGTTTTATAAATTTATATTTATAAACAGTAAAGAGGTCTATACTATTCAGCAATGCTTTTTAAATACCTCCTCCATTTTTTCCCCATATACAGCCATGCTCTGAAGTTAAGAAGAAGCAAAGATGCAGTTCTGTGACAATGGGACTGACTTCGCCGAGGTTTGGTTTGACAAGGGACTCAACCATTGTTTCCTGGATACCATCACATCTAGTCTGCTATTTATATTCATCTTGATCTGTGGATGTTTGCAGTGCTCTATGTACAGCAAGTATGTCAAAGAAAAAACAGACTGTTCTGTTTCTTTTCTAACTGTCTAATACACAAACAGTCAAACACTAGTTATACCACCCGCCAACAAAGTTGAAGGTGAGGTATACTGGTTTGAGCTTGTCCGTCCGGCGGCCGACATCCGTCTGTCTTCAGACCAAAATCTTGTGTGCTTAACTCCTCATTCATTTAAGATGGATTGTTTTTATATTTGGTAATGCCATGCTGATTAATCATGATATGAAGATGTCAGCGAAGAAAAATATTTTTGATTGATCAGTTTTACACGAGTTATGGCCCTTTGATTTTTTAATCTATACATATATTATACAGGGGCCAAACTCTTGTGTGTTTAACTTCTCATACATTTTTAACCAGGTTTTCCTTGGAAAACACTGGTTATTAGACTGGGGTGTCGTTTGGCGGGCTTGCGTGCGATAACAGAAAAATATTTTTGATTTGATCATTTTTAGATCTTTTGGGATCACTCTTCCTCCGTCAGCCGTCCGTCCGTCGTCGTCGCTAAGTTTTGCTTCAAACGACTTCTCCTCAGTAACCGGTTGGCCAAAACTTCACATGGATGATCCTTAGATGAATGCTTTTTAGATTTGTTAAAATTAGGTCAACGCAACGTCCAAGATGGCCGCCATTACCGTATATGGTCGAAACCATAAAAAATCTTCTTCTGGACAGATTTCGACAGTTTTTCTTTGTAATTGATAACCAATGCCCAGTCTACCAAGTTTGTTCAAGTGTAGTCCCCGGGGTCAAAAATGGCCGTGCCCTGGGGGTCCAAAGACTTGTATAGGGAAAAACTTAAAAATCTTCCTCTCTCAAACTGCAAGAGCCAGAGTTTTAATATTTTGCATTTGCTTTAAGCTTATGGTCTTTACCAAGTTTGTTCAAATGGTGACCCTGGGGTCACATTTGGCCCCGCCCCAGGGGTCACATGATTTACATAGACTTGTATAGGGAAAAACTTAAAAAATCTTCTTCTCTGAAACTGCAAGAGCCAGAGGTTTAATATTTTGCATTTGCTGTAAGCTTATGGTCCTTTACCAAGTTTGTTCAAATTGTGACCCTGTGGTCACATTTGGCACCGCCCTAGGGGTCACATGTTTTACATAGACTTATATAGGAAAAAAATTAAAAATCATCTCTGAAACTACAAGAGCCAGAGGTTTAATATTTTTCATTTACTAAAATCTTATGGTCTTTACCAAGGAAATATGTGCCGAATCTTTGCGCTAATGAATAATTTACCATGTTTGTGGGGTCACATTTGGCCCCGCCCCAGAGGTCACATGATTTACAGACTTGTATAGGGAAAAACTTAAAAACTTAAAAAATCTGTTCTCTGAAACTGCAAGAGCCAGAGGTTTAATATTTTGCATTTGCTATAAGCTTATGGTCCTTTTCCAAGATTGTTCCAATGGTAACCCTGGGGTCACATTTGGCCCCACCCCAAGAGTCATATGTTTTATATAGACTTCTATAGGGAAATACATAAAAAATCTTCTTCTCTGAAACTGCAATAGCCAGAGGTTTACTTTTTGCATATACTAAAAGCTTATGGTCCTTTACTCAAGTTTGTTCAAATGATGACCCTGGGGTCTCATGATTTACATAGACTTATATAGGGAAAAACTTAAAAAATCTTCTTCTCTGAAACTGCAAGAGTCAGAGGTTTAATATTTTGCATAAATTTGCTATAAGCTTATGGTCCTCTACCAAGTTTGTTCAAATGGTGACCCTGGGGTCAAATTTGGCCCCGTCCCGACTGTCACAGTTTTACATAGATTTATATAGTAAAAAAAACCTCTGAAGCTACAAGAGCCAGAGGTTTAATATTTTGCATTTACTATCAGCTTATGGTCCTTTATCAAGTTTATTCAAATGGTGACCCTGGGGTCACATTTGGCCCTGCCCCAGGGGTCACTTGTTTTACATATACTTGTATAGGGAAACACTTAAAACATCTTCTCTGAAACCACAAAGCACACGGTTCTCATATATTACATGTAGCCCTGGGGTCACATTTGGCCCTGCCCCACTCTAACATCTGCATTTTGTATTTGATCTTCACCAAAAGTTGTCTATATCAATATTGCTAAAAACACAACAAAGACCACATTTCTGGAATAGTCTTAACCAAACTTGCACAGATTGTATATGACCATTAAGATTTCGAAGAAGTTCGATAATGGGCCAGTACTCAGGTGATCGATTTAGGGCCATCTTGGCCCTCTTGTTACATGAGTTGTGGCCTTTTGATTTTCATACAAATATTATATTGGGAATATTGTGTGTCTAACTCCTTATTCATTATTAAGTGGATTGTTTTAAAGGGACACATGGCAATCTTGAGCTTTATATCTGGCATTACAATTAGTACATCGATTTATTAATCCTGTATCTTTTTAACTTTAAAACTGCTTGCATATAATTAAATAAAAAATTGATAATTCCATTTCCTTCATTATTCTACACATTTTTAAAATATATTATTGGTGCAATATTATCAAAAGTCAATAATATGTAAAAACAATTAGCTTTGAACTATTCTAACAATTAATATTAATGATTGAAAGAATGCAAGTTACGAGAAAAACTTGGGACACCGTGAGTTTTCAAAAAATCAAGATTGCCGTGTGTCCCTTTAATACTTGACGTGATCATTTTCTAGGATTTGAATATGTTAGTGAAGAAAAAGAGGTTTGATTTGATTATTTTTTCATGAATTATGACCCTTTGCAGTTTTAGCCAGTGGGAATCCTTTACTACCCATTCATTGGCCTATGGATAGTTTTGATATATTTCTGATGATTCAATTTCAAGTGAACGTGATCATAAAGGAACATTTTATTGGTGCAATAAAGTGCATGGGTCAGAGGGGCAGAGGTGGGGGTTATATGTGTCTACCTTTACCAAGCCCTTATGCACGTCTAGCTTAAATAAATGTAATGTTATTTTATATTGTGAAGTATTTTAAATCATCGGCATGACTTAGGTTGATCTTTTTTTTCACTTGCTTTTTGCATTCCAATGTTAGTATCAGAGTTATCTCCCATTTAGTTAAAACATACTATTTCACATTTAAAAATACAAATAAGCAAGATTAAAGATTGCAAAATAACTGTTATGGGTCTCAAGTTATAAAAAAGACTAAAACAATCGACAATTTCCTTGCCATTATAAAGATATAGGAAACCAAAGATTACCATTTGTGAAATTACCTCCCTTTACATTGAAATAAGTGAGAAATTATAATTTCTGTAAAACATGTAGATTACCACATGTTGCTATTGTTTTCGCATATTCTTTTAAGACTTATTGCCTTAATATACCTGTTAATTATTTAAGTTATATTGCCCATGACCGCTTCTACACATATCCTAGAATCTGGTCAGCAAAATGTATATGTTATTAACTTGCTAAACTTATTTTTAGCTCGACTATTCGAAGAATTAGAGAGCTTATGTAATCACCCCGGGGTCGGCGTCGGCGTTGGCGTTGGCGTCGGCGTCGGCGTCCCACATTCAGGTTTGCGTGTAAGCTGTGTTTACAAGTCTATATCTCTTACATTTCTTATCCTAGCACAACCAAATTTGGCCATGGGCTTCCTTATAGCATTATCTTAATGACTGCATAAGCAATTTTGGTTCCTGTAACCCATGAGCTCCCATGGAACCCAAATTATGATAGCCCATAAAATGTGTCCCATTTCACATCAAATTTTGCGTGTAAGCTGTGTTTACAAGTCTATATCTCTTACAATTCTGACCCTAGCTCAACCAAATTGGGCCATTAGCTTCCTTATAGCATTATCTTAAGGGCTGCTTAAGTAATTTTGGTTCCTGTAACCCCTGGGCTCCCATGGAACCCAAATTCTGATAGCCCTTAAAATGTGTCTGTTTCACATCAAATTTTGTGTGTAAGCTGTGTTTACAGGTCTATATCTCTTACATTTCTTGTCCTAGCTGAACTAAATTTTGGAATTGGTTCCCTTATAGTATGTTGTAAAGGGTTGGATAAGTAATTTTGTCTTTTGCAAATTCTGGGCTCCCATGGAACCCAAATTGTGATGGCCCATAAAATGTGCAATAAAGGCAGATCTAGGTTTGCATGTAAGCATGTATATATCTATAATTTTGGTTTGGGATTTGTTATAGCATTATGCATCTTATTACTTCACCCATATTGGGGCATGGGCCCCCTCCTCTCCCATCCCCCCCCCCCCACCCCCCTCCCCCTCTACCCCGCCCCCACTTTTTTTTTTTTTTTTTTTTTTTTACATATTTCTGAGTTGGTTTTGTCAATGCCTACACATATATGTTGCAACGCCACCCCCCACGCCCGCCCCCAAGCCCCGCCCCCCCGCCTCTTACCCCATCACACCACCCACCACGCCCCACACTTGATTTTTTTTTTTTTTTTACATATTTCTGTGTTGCTTTTGTCAATTCTTACACATATATGTTGCAACCCTCCCCGCCCCCTCCCCCCCCCCCCATCCCCGCCTCTCACCCCATCACCACACCCACCACGCACCACACTTGAATTTTTTTATTTTTTTTTTACATATTTCTGTGTTGCTTTTGTCAATTCTTACACATATATGTTGCAACCCTCCCCGCCCCCTCCCCCCCCCCCCATCCCCGCCTCTCACCCCATCACCACACCAACCACGCCCCACACTTGAATTTTTTTATTTTTTTTTTACATATTTCTGTGTTGTTTTAGTCAATTCTTACACATATGTGTTGCAACCCTCCCTGCACCCACCACCCCACCCCCACGCCTCTCACCCCATCACCTCCCCACCCCCATCCCGCCCAAGACTTGAAACATTTTTTTTTTTTTTTTTTTTTACATATTTCTGTGTTGCTTTTGTCAGTTCTTATACATGTATGTTGCAACCCTCCCCGCTTGCCCCCCCCCCCCCCCCCCCCCCCCCCACTTGATTTTTTTTTTTACATATTTCTGTGTTGCTTTTAACAATTCTGACACTTATATGTTTTAACACCCCCTCACCCCATCCCCCCATCCCGCCCCACACTTGGAACTTTGTTTTTACATATTTCTGTGTTGCTTTTATCAATTCTGACACTTAATGTTTTAACCCCCCCTCAGCCCATCCTCCCATCCCGCCCCACACTTGGAACTTTGTTTTTGTTTTTGTTTACATATTTCTTTGTTGTTTTAGCAATTCTTACACACATGTGTTGCCACCCCCCCCCCTCCCCCTTCCAACCCACTCCCCCCTCTCCCACCCCCCCCCCCCCACTTGAAACTTTTTTTTTTTTTACATATTTCTTTGTTGTTTTAGTCAATTCTTACACATATATGTTGCACCCTCTCCCCCCTCTCCCCCAGCTCTCCCCCACCCCCCATCCCCCACCCCCACTTGAAACTATTTTTTTTTTTACATATTTCTGTGTTACTTTTGTCAATTATTACACATATATGTTCCCTCCTCCTACCCCCACCTCTCTCTCCCCCCCCCCCCCCCCCCCCCCCCCACCTCCTACACCACACTAGAACTTTTTTTTTACATATTTCTTTGTTGTTTTAGTCAATTCTTACACATATATGTTGCACCCTCCCCCCCCCCCCCCCCCCCCCCCCAACTCACTCCCGCCTCTCCCCTCACCCCCTGCCTCTCACCCCACCCCACTTGAATTATTATTATTATTTTTTTACATATTTCTTTGTTGTTGTAGTCAATTCTTACACTTGTTGCCCTCCCCACCCCACACCTCTACCCCATCCCACTCAAACTCGATTTTTAAAAAAAAAAATCTTCATATTTTTGTGTTGTTTTGGTGAATTATTACATAGCTTCTTACACATATATGTTCCTCTCAACACCCCCACTCCCCCCACCATCCACCCCCGCCTCTCTCCCACCCCCACCCTGCACCCCACTCAAAACTCGATATATTTTTTTTTTAAATATTTTTTTTACATATTTCTGAGTTGGTTTTGTCAATGCCTACACATATATGTTGCAACGCCACCCCCCACGCCCGCCCCCAAGCCCCGCCCCCCCGCCTCTTACCCCATCACACCACCCACCACGCCCCACACTTGATTTTTTTTTTTTTTACATATTTCTGTGTTGCTTTTGTCAATTCTTACACATATATGTTGCAACCCTCCCCGCCCCCTCCCCCCCCCCATCCCCGCCTCTCACCCCATCACCACACCCACCACGCACCACACTTGAATTTTTTTATTTTTTTTTTACATATTTCTGTGTTGCTTTTGTCAATTCTTACACATATATGTTGCAACCCTCCCCGCCCCCTCCCCCCCCCATCCCCGCCTCTCACCCCATCACCACACCAACCACGCCCCACACTTGAATTTTTTTATTTTTTTTTTACATATTTCTGTGTTGTTTTAGTCAATTCTTACACATATGTGTTGCAACCCTCCCTGCACCCACCACCCCACCCCCACGCCTCTCACCCCATCACCTCCCCACCCCCATCCCGCCCAAGACTTGAAACATTTTTTTTTTTTTTTTTTTTACATATTTCTGTGTTGCTTTTGTCAGTTCTTATACATGTATGTTGCAACCCTCCCCGCTTGCCCCCCCCCCCCCCCCCCCCCCCCCCCACTTGATTTTTTTTTTACATATTTCTGTGTTGCTTTTAACAATTCTGACACTTATATGTTTTAACACCCCCTCACCCCATCCCCCCATCCCGCCCCACACTTGGAACTTTGTTTTTACATATTTCTGTGTTGCTTTTATCAATTCTGACACTTAATGTTTTAACCCCCCCTCAGCCCATCCTCCCATCCCGCCCCACACTTGGAACTTTGTTTTTGTTTTTGTTTACATATTTCTTTGTTGTTTTAGCAATTCTTACACACATGTGTTGCCACCCCCCCCTCCCCCTTCCAACCCACTCCCCCCTCTCCCACCCCCCCCCCCACTTGAAACTTTTTTTTTTTTTTACATATTTCTTTGTTGTTTTAGTCAATTCTTACACATATATGTTGCACCCTCTCCCCCAGCTCTCCCCCACCCCCCATCCCCCACCCCCACTTGAAACTATTTTTTTTTTTACATATTTCTGTGTTACTTTTGTCAATTATTACACATATATGTTCCCTCCTCCTACCCCCACCTCTCTCTCCCCCCCCCCCCCCCCCCCCCCCCCCACCTCCTACACCACACTAGAACTTTTTTTTTACATATTTCTTTGTTGTTTTAGTCAATTCTTACACATATATGTTGCACCCTCCCCCCCCCCCCCCCCCCCCCAACTCACTCCCGCCTCTCCCCTCACCCCCTGCCTCTCACCCCACCCCACTTGAATTATTATTATTATTTTTTTACATATTTCTTTGTTGTTGTAGTCAATTCTTACACTTGTTGCCCTCCCCACCCCACACCTCTACCCCATCCCACTCAAACTCGATTTTGAAAAAAAAAAAATCTTCATATTTTTGTGTTGTTTTGGTGAATTATTACATAGCTTCTTACACATATATGTTCCTCTCAACACCCCCACTCCCCCCACCATCCACCCCCGCCTCTCTCCCACCCCCACCCTGCACCCCACTCAAAACTCGATATATTTTTTTTTTAAATATTTTTTTTACATATTTCTGTGTAGTTTTTGTCAATTCTTACACATAGTTATGTTGTGCTCCCAACCCCACCCCACATTGTTGTAGCCTTGTTTTCTGATGGTATATACTAGCTATAAATTTATTATTCTCCGAAAAATCGAATAGTCGAGCTGCGCTGTTCTCCGACAGCTCTTGTTATATATGTTATTAACTTGCTAAACTTATTTTTATCAGTATACATCACAAGGAGTCATGTGTAACCACTTGAATTGACTGTTGTTAAATGACTCATCAGCACATTGTTTAGGTTATTTTGAAGTCCCCCAGAGACAGGATAAGAATACATTGGAATTCTGGGAATCATGCAAAACAAGCAAAACAAGCGAAGAGTCAAAAAGGGTTTGAACAAAGAGCAGTAAAATGATATATAGTTTTGATGATTTTACAGATACTCAAGCCAGATAGAACAGAAGTATGTCGCCACAAACTTTGGCTCAGTTTTACAACTACTTCTGACAGTGGTCATGATATTGCTCTCGGCTTCTCACATAATGATAAAAGATCTGATGAAGATCCGCGGAGGCGTGTCTGGCTTTGATGTCCTATCCTTTGTGTGTCTGACCATCGCTTGGATCAGCACGCTGCGGCTACTGTCCCTGGAGAGGAAGAAAATGCTACCGAGAATACCGACCAGAGGTCACGGCCTGGTGCTGTTGATGTTCTGGACGTTGGCGTTCCTGATAGAGAATCTGGCATTTGTAAGCTGGTGGAGTCATTCATGGTGGTGGTACTTCAGTAGGTATGTGTTTCCAGAGAAGTCTGTTTGAATTTTAGCTAAATAATGAATGAAGTTACATGTGCGGTCGGGGCTTTTTTTTGGCTGTTTTTATAGCCGAAATTCGGTCATATTCCCAATGCCAAACCATATCTTTTTTTCCCAATTAAGAGGAAAAAATTCCCAATTTAAAAAAAAATAAAATAAAAAAAATTTAAGTGTGCCAATCCAATGATTGGGTTTCAAAAGCTTAAATAAATGCTTCTGTTTATCTGGGTGTACAAAAAACAGTATTAAAGATATAATTATGAAAGGAATGCTTTACTTTATATTTTTCCGAATTTTATTAAAAATCGCGCTAAAATGCCCAATTTAATGAAAAATCTCGCTAAAATTCCCAAATCCAGGGATACGGGTCATGTTCCCAAAATCATGAAAAAAAGCCCTGGCGGTTTAATATGTAGGGTCATAATAAGCAACCGCAGAGAAAATGAGATATAAGGATAAACATTTCCATCAGACATGACTATACCAGTCATACCACACAGTGTGAAAGGTCTGCAGATCTAAAGAAGCTAGTGTGGCAGCTGTGTACGATATCTAAGGGGACTCCCAGAAGTTGTATTCTTACACATACTGTTACACACTTACATTGCTAATTACAGATTCTTAATTTGTTTTTGTTTTCAAAAATAATATCTACCTAGGATAAATTGAATGCATCTTTGCACTTTCTACATAATTTAAAATTAAATGAAAAACACCTGGGCCATGTTTTATGAAACAACTTACTACCATTTTGATCATAAATCAATTTCTTAAATGTTTCACTATACATTACACTTTTCAAATAAACGTGATTACATTTCATTTTCTTATACATGTGATATTTCTGCACTACGGGCACACATAATTGTCTACATTGAATGCTTAGGTGAAAAAAGTGAACAATTTTAAATTTTGAGACTTATCGTAAGATGTTTAATAAAACAGGGCCCTGTATCATATCATGTCTCTTTATCATTAGGTCAGTATTGTACATTGAAAAGTCTTGCAAGGCATATCATGCAACACATTTTTAAGTGTTTTGTCATTCTGCATTTAAAATTGATTCCTTCGAATTTTGTTCATATATAGTGACAGTGACCATGTGGAGTTTGGACTGTGGGTGGCGCGATACTCGTGCACAGCTCTTTTGTTCCTCCTAGGCCTGATGGCACCAGGACTTTCTACTAATGGATATAAAGCACTGAAGACTGAAGAGGAGAAGGTAAGAGAGGGAGTAGAAAATATTGAAAACTATACAAAATTTAATAATCTATTCTAACTATGTATAGGAACTAGTGTACTGCTGGTTATTATTACAGTTTTACAACTAGTTTAGTTGAAAATTTGATACAAGAGAAAATACAGACATAAGTTTGCCTACATTTTACATATTGGTGTTTGTACTTTGCACACACTAATTGTTACTGCTCTGTTATTGAAAAAGAACATGTATTGTTGAATTATTGTTTTACATTTATGTTGAAGTATCCTTCAGCTTAAGTAATTAAATATTCTTAAAGAGTATGATAGTGGACCTTTGTAAACGGCCGAAAACGATAAATACGAAATATTACAATCTCGTTTTGTTTGATTGAGACTGTTCATGAACGGTAGTGAAAAATGCTTGCCATTCACGCCCTCTAGCCCCAGGTTGAGCAGAACTCAATATTCATAAAATCAATAGTACAGAATTTTTACCATCCCGAAGATGGCATACATATGGTGGTGGACATGCCATATTTACTTGCCATTATTCCATGTCCAGCGGCGTATGGTTCCAGTATCTAATGAAATTCTATGCCCCGAAGAGCGAATTAAACAAAGTGGAATTTAGTTGGGAGCAGCGGTTATGAAGCCTGCGCTTCACAAGTAACAGTCAAAAGACTAAATTAAAAAGCAGAGTTCACAGAACGACTATACGAATAATAAGAGGGCTTAATATGCTGTACCCAAGTGTCAACATTGGGCAGCAAATGTATACACAAGTTGTTACCTTTATCTTCTACTGGACAAGTCTTCATGAAAATTTGTGTTTTAGAGTTTGGAGTCAGTAGGTCAAAGGTCAAGGTCACAGTGAACTTCTGTTTGCCCTTGAACGTTGTTAATTTTATGTCGATGTGATTGTCTTAAAATTTACAACGCCATGTTTTTGTATACTTGTTTGTATTGTGGTTGGCCTTGTCTGTTTTGAGTAAAGTCAATAGGTCAAGGTCAAAGTGAACTAAACTTGACATTAACACATCTGTTGAATTGACAGTGGATATTTATACCCCCGCTTTCACAAAGTGATATAGGGATCATGTTGTCCTTTCTCGTCCCGTCCCGTCATGTAACACATTTTTGTTCTGTCACGTCCCGTCACATCCGATCGGGTAACACATTTTTATTACTTGCATTCCTCAAAAAGTTTTGAATCCCCACATACACATAACAACTGATGACATTATGTCCTTCTACATCACACATTGTTGATTGCCTAATTTATTACAGAATTATGGCCCTTTGTTTGACTTAAAATTTAAGTAGGGGTATTCATCACCTTCCGTGATAGTTTTAAATGGGTTTAATCCACTACCTCAAGTTTTACATGACTTTTGGAATTGAACATTTGTAGGTGTTTCCTTTGAGATGTCTGTTCAACTTAAGGTCAAAAATTCAACTTAAACTTGATATTTCAACTGGTTTTTGCATAATTATTGTGTCGCCTGCATAGCATGGCGGACACTTAGGGATGTTCATGAAACTTCACAAACATCTTCAACTTAGCTCACAGAATGTTGTTACACATGTCCAATAACTCTGACTTTCATTTTAGCAGAGTTATGCCCTTTCCATAAAACGTTAACCTACAACTTAACCAAGCTCATAACTGGCAATAACTTGAAAAGTATTTGACCTATGTTCATGAAACTTCACACACATCTTCATCTGAACCAAAGGAATGTAGTTACACATGTCCAGTGACTTCCATTTTGGCAGAGTTATGCCCCTTTTCATAAAACTTTAACCTGCAACCTAACCTAGCTCATAACTTGGCAAAAATATTGACCAATGGTTTGAACGTTATACAGTTATTCCTTATCAATTATCCAATGCAGATTTATGCCCCTTTTCATAAACTTTTAACACTTTAAAAAAACTGCTCCATAATTCATCAAGAATTGAACCCCATGTCTTCAATCTCTATAGCTAGATTGTGCTTGATGAAATAAGTACACGGCAGACGATACAAGTGTTCCGTGGAATACACTTCTAGTTCAATTTATGCATTTTTCCCCCTTCCCCTCCCTCTGCCGTTGCTCAAAATTACCTATACCTATGTTGATGAGCCGTTCTTTGACAACAGTTCTTTGATTTCAGACTGGTGATTCCAAACAAACCTCTCATCATGGGTCAACATGGAGTAATGTTCTCAAGAAACTCAAGCTAATGCTGCCATATATATGGCCCTATGGGTGTTGGTGGAGGCAGTTAATTGTCTTCATTTGCATAATCATACTGGCCGCGGGGCGGGGCATCAATGTTCTGGTACCCGTCTACAACAAATATATTGGTAGGTTTTAGTAGCTACTGTTGTTGTAATAAATACAGAAAAGGGGATCCATCTGATGCCACAAACAGAAACAAAGTATCGGACTCGGTTTTATTGAGTCTGTTCATGAGAGGTAATTTAAGATGCAACACCTCTCGCGCTCCCTAGGACCAGTTTAAGCGGTATTCTACTTTAGGCCTAAAAAAATATGTGTGTTTCTGGTTTCACCCTGTCAAAAAGTTAGGGTAGGTAGGTAGGAAAAAGTTGTTTTTTTAGATATTTATTTATATATATTGTTCGCATATAATTATTATGCCATTTTTGTACTAAGGCAACTTCTTGATAACCTTTGCAAACAGTTTGGATCCAGATTAGATGCTTAACAACTCTGGCTAAAAAAATTATCATTTGAATAAAAAATATTTGTTGTTTGATTGTAATATTTCCTTTTTTTTTTTTTTTTTTTTTTCCTTTTTTTTTTCTTTTTGCTAAAAATATTTAGGGTCGGCGGTGAAAAATAGGGTCGGTCGGGAAACCGGAAACACACAAAAAAAATTGTTAGGCCTTATAGCAACAAGCTTGATAATCCCAAAGGACCAGTAAGTGATAACACTACAGAGTGACTACTAAAGTTTTGCATAACTCATACTGGTTCAAGATGATTTGTTGCAGAGGGTGCAGATTAAGAATTTGTTTCTGAGTTACTTATCCTACATAATATTTGAATGGTAAAATTGAGAAATTGTGAAAGAATTTATCTGAATTTCTAGTCGTCCTGCATCAATGAGCACTCATCTTGGCAAGCGGACGAGTGGAATTTCCGTGGAGAGGTAGGTGGCAGCTAGGTTATATGACTCGGATAAGGGTACAGACAAATGGACGAGTATGGGTTACAAGGCGAGTATTAATGGCATGGCGAGTGTGGATTACATGATTTGAGCAAAACATCGGGGGAATTTAGAGTTGTTGTTTTTTTTTGCAAAATCTGTCCCTGTCATTTAATTCAACATCTGGTTTCTGCTATTAAAACCACTTTGGTAAAACTTGTATGTTTCACATAGAGTTTTCATTCATTTATAAATTTGCTTTTATTTATACTTTCTGTTCTCCCAGTGGACAGCTTGACTTTTGATCAGAAGAAGTCGTCATCGGATGGAACGTTGACCGCGACAGGCCCGCAGTTCCGCTGGGATTTTATCTGTATCTACATTACGCTCTTGTTCTTCAAAGGCAGCAGTTCCGGTATGTGTATGTTTTCTCTAGATACGAGACCATTGATATTGTGCTTAAAGACAAAAAGTTTTAATTTTTGCCAAGCCTGCTTGCGTAGAGCTTGACTTCGGGATCAATTTGGTGTGATGCCGTCTGTATGTGTAGGCATCCATGTGTTAGGATTACATCCAAGAATTTATATGGGGTCCTCGATTGAAGGAGTTTTTTCATATTTGGCAAAGTTGTTTCTTAGAATGTGTAAATGACAAGAATGGTTTCAAATCCAGGGTCTGTCCCCTGGGGCCAAAGGTCAAATTCACGAAATGAACATACATCTGCAGGTTTCAAAATTGTTATTGAAATTTCTTCGCGTTTTTACTGCTACCTTGTAACTCCTACACAAGTTACAGGAGAGTGTTTTTTTCTTTGACACAGCAAAAGTGCAGATATTTGTGATGCACCCCCACACCCCCCTCAACCTTGTTGTAGTTGTTTGCTGGGATAATGCCTGCAAGTGTTTGTTGCCTGAAAATGTTTTTGTTCGTTTACATTCAGGTGGGTCAGGTTTCCTGAACAATGTGAGGGTATTCCTATGGATACCTGTACAACAGTACACCACACGACGGGTACAGGTGAAGCTGTTCAGCCACCTACACAGGTATTTTCAAGTGTTCTTCAAGAGCGTTACTGCCTATATGCTCAATACGCATGTGCGTATACTTTTTCACCATTCATAAAAAATGAGAATAAAAGAAGGAAAAGATCGTTCTAGAAAAGGCTAGATTACACCATACATATTAAACCATTTGTATCAACATTTTCTGGCAGGGCATGCCCCCAAACCACCCTAGATTGCTTCATGTCATTGGTGCTAAATTATTACTTTAATGCATATAATTTATAAAACCTGGTTACACTCTTGTTATGGTATTTTATGGAATAAAGCCACGAAAACTGCGATTCCATACTATCATTGGAACACATGTACATTATAAAACATTCCTGTGAGTGTGATGTGTGGTGAGAGACACACTTCCACTTTTTGTTGTTTTTTGTACTTCTTGAAAGATTTGGGGGTAGCATATTCATCCTTTTGTCTGTTAGTCCATCTCGCTTTTCTTTTCGGGAGAATTACTTGAAAACTACAACTGGGACTGGAATGAAACTTCACACAAGAATAGAGGGCAGTGAGAGAAAGTGCGGAGTGCAAGAACTAACTCTTTTCTTCTTTCAAATTAGAGTTATCACTCTTTGTAATGTTATACTTATAATACTTATAATTCTTGTCCTGAGAATAACTAATAGGACTGGAATGTTGGTTGGTTGGTTGTATAGTGTTTACGTCATTTTCAACACATGTAAGGTTATATATGACGGTCGATTTTTTGTGGTGGAGGCAGACCACCCACTTTTCCTGGGTAGAACCAGTATTGTACACCTCCCGCCATCCGTAAGAATCAACACTTCCTCACTTACAAGTCGAGCTCCCAGTGGGGGACTGGAATGTAACTTGAAACAATGACAGGGCAATGAGCACAAGAACCATTACTCTAGCTTTAATACAGAGTTATCCCTCTTTGTACACTTACATTTATATAACATTTTATATCAGACATATCTTGTCTGGAGTATAATGGATGGTCCTTTTTTTAATTGGTCTAAGAAACAGTGTGGCCACAGGCTCTGGAAAACAGGGAAAATGGCCAAAACAAATTCCCTGCAGGGAGAACTTAGTGATTTTGAAAAAAGGCAAAAATCAGGGAAAAGTCAGGGAATTTTATTTCTGCAATAACTTAAAACAAAGGTCAATGTTGAACATGTAATTGACACTCTTCCGGCAGAATGTATTCAATAAAAGTTAATAGGAGAATATGTATAATATAATAGTTTTATTCTGCTGAAATAGACTCTTTACTTTAACACACATTACATTTGCGGTAGTGTTAGTGACATATCCTTTGATGAATGAAAACAATTAAATCATTTAATTCAGAATAACTAAGGGGGCGTGTCTTTACCATGCTTTGACTTCCAGTAATGGAAGTTAGAGTACGGTAGTTATTCTGACAGAAACAGGTAGTCTGCCTTGGCTGGGTTGGCTATGCCCTTCTCGATGTTCAAATGAACAAACTCGCTGACTAGCTATTACATCATTATCTAATATAGACTTCCTGTATTTTAACACACATAACGTTTATGAGCTGGATTGCAGAGCAAATCCGGGCTTATAGTTTGGCGATTTCCGTCTGTCTGCCCGTCTGTATGTCTACGTGTTTTGATGTTTTGGTTCAAATTTTAAAGTTTTTCTTTTCAGTTCTCAAAATCAAATTGCTGGAAAGCTTTGAAACTTCCAACACATGTTCATTACCATTACACAATGTTGTATGACAAGAATCATAACTATGTCATGTATTTTACCTGAATTATCCCTCTATTTTACTTAGATTTTTCAGTTAAAATGTAAGGCACTTCATATCTATAAAGACTTTCCATGCTATAATATTTATTCATTTAGTTTAAACTTATTTATTTTACATTGATTGTAACGAAAGCTCTATGAACTTATTTTAATCACTCTCGATGTCTACCTTGGTATAAGTAGAACTAAGCAAATGCAGATAAAGTGTCTTGCTCAGGGACACATGGCAGGGATCCAACCCATGACTTTTCGATTATGGGTCCAATGCTCTACCACTAGACCACAGTGTTCCACCGATTCTTTGTGGCCGAGTGGTTAACAACGTTGCCTTGTAAACCTTCTCACCTCACACCGTTGCGGGTTCGAATCCGAATGGGAGCTCAACTTGTAAGTGAGGAAATGTCGATTCTTATGGAAGGCGGGAGGTGCACAGTACTGATTCTACCCAGGAAAAGTGGGTGGTCTGCCACCACCACAAAAAAAGTGACCGTCATATGTAACCTGACATGTGTTGAAAATGGCGTAAACACCATACAAACAAACAAACAAACAAACAAATCCACCGCTTCTTTCTTTTGTTTTATTTTTCTGTTTATTCTTTTTATATAATCTTCAATAAATATTCTTTTATAGTTTATCCCTAGCATGGCATCTGAGGAGGAAGACTGGAGAGATTCTGAGGGTGGTGGACAGAGGCACCAATAGTATCAACAATCTTCTAAAGTAAGTCTCCACCTGACCCAATAATACTGCTCATAGTCCATTGAAATACTGTAAATTAAAACAAGTCCAAGTTTAAAAATGGTACTGTTATTAGACTGTTTAATAAAAGTTCCATGGAACTAGAACACCATTCCCAATATTACCCAGGACAAATGTTGTGATGTGTGCCACATATGTGTTACTATCTTATTATTTGCATGTTGCTTTTATTTTTACATCATGTTAGTTACATATGTTAAAATATATGTAGATGATACATATGTGGTACACATGTACTAAATATATTGTTCATGTTAAAATAATACACCTGCGTCACATATGAAATGTACATATGTATCATTACATATGAAACTACGATACATAAAAAACATATAGCATTTAATTAAGCTTTTTTAAACACTGTAGAAAAAGGTTAAACAACCTATTTAAGTTTTAATGTTATCTAGTATAATTTATTTTTTATATGCATAACACGCATGTTACTTTCATATTTAATAAATATGTGGATTACCTGCATACATATGCGGATTACCAAAGTACAGACATATGTGGATAACCTACATACATACCTATGTGGATATTTCCTACTGATGTTTTCTTCCGGATGTACTGAAAGAAGTGAACCGATTGGATGATATTTTAATTATCTTACCACACCAAGACAACATGTCGCCTGCAAAATCCAGGTCCTTTGCTCCAAGGTCAAGGTCACACTTAGAGGACAAAAATCAAAATCACTTCGGGGCATTTGTCACTTACAGTGACATTTCTTGTTCTTTATATTATCCACCAAAATACTCCTACAGTAGCCTTGTGTTGCCTGTGTAGCATGGCAGACAATTAGGGATCACTGTCCGTCTTTAACCTGCAGCCTAACCTTGACTATAAATTGAAAAGTATTTGACCTATGTTCATGAAATCCACCTGCTATCTTCACCGCGTGCACGTCGCTGCGTGGGCACTGATGACACTCAGGATGTTTGTATAGGGGTCGCCTTGCCAGCCCTATACGCCATTACTGGTATGAGCACTTTATTTGCGTATTGTGATCAATACTGGTACTACTGAACTGACTTATTACGGTTTAGTAGCTTGAGTGTCATTTGACCGAGAGTGAAGATGTCTCCTGCATCCCATCACAGCACACATCATCTGATGGCCACACTGAAGTCAGAAGTTTGAAGTCAGAAGTCCGGAGCCGAGAGCTACACCGCCACAGCGGATCGACGCCGAGGACAGAAGACCGAAAAACCGAAGACGGAAGAGGGCCATCGGGCGGTGTGTGCGGCGCAGGGGTCATACTGTGATGGGTGTGGCCCCAAACAGAGAACCCGACCAGTAGCGGATGTAGGACAACCACCTTAGCGGATGTAGGCCACCTCGACCAGACCACTTCACCGCCACAGCGAAACTACATAGAGCAGCAGCGACACAACACTACATACCTACAAGAGAAGCGACTACACTACACTACACAGCAGCACCAGATCAACCTACATACACATCTAGAAAAGTTCAGACTCTATTGTGCCCATCGCGTCAGGGTTACCTCGACGTGTTCGTTGGCGGACGGACTCTAAACCTTCGAATCACACACACACACACACACACACGCACACACACACACACACACACACACTATGTTCATGAAACTTCACACACATCTTCATCTAACCTCAAGGAATGTTGTTATCTATGTCCAATAACTCAGACTTTCATTTTGGCAGAGTTAATGCCCCTTTTATAAAACTTGGAAATAAGCACACGGCAGTTGACACAAGTGTTCCATGGAACATACTTCTAGTTGAAAAATAAATTTCCCCAAGTATGTGAATGTAGATGTTTTTGGTATTTGCAGCTATGTGGTGTTCCAGATCTTACCAACTGTGGTGGACATTGTGATCGCCATAGTGTACTTTGTCACTGTATTTAACTACATATTTGGTGTGGTGGTGTTCCTGGCCATGGCCATGTTCCTTAGTAAGTATTCAACTACATATTTGGAGTGGTAGCGAAGGCAGCAGCGTCAACAATTCACTTCGTGTTTAGGTATTTTTTTTGGGGTTATGTTTCCTCATTTCTCAAAAACGAATTGTCTGAAAGCTTTGAAACTTGGCACACATGTTCATTATCGTAACACAATGTTATTTGACGAGATCCATGGTTATAGTTGTATTTTGGTTAGTACATTGCAACGTGACATAGGCAATGCAGATGTGACCTTCACTCTCCAAGCAAGATAACGTTGTAATTCGTAGGTTTACGTCACTTTCTCACAAACTATAATTATGCACCAGATGTTTCAACCTTAGATTATAGTTTAATCTTAGTAACACAAAACATTCTATTTTGACATAGTTGTGTCTTGGGTAGTCAGGGCACGAAAATTCCACTCGTTAATTAAATCCATACTGGAGACCATTTTAAAGCAAACCCCTGCCCGTTTGCTCCCTGTTTGAGGCATTTCTAATGGGGAAACTTCATCCTGCATCCCATTTCCCTCTGAGGTTGCTGCCCCATTATAACTTAAGTTGATGTGTTTACGAAGGAAAAAAAACTCATTTCGTTTATTTATTTAAACCAAATAAATTCGTAGAAATGTTTTTTTATTTATTTTTAATTTTATTTTTTTGTAATATACATGATATATACAAAAAGGGTGGGGTATTTTCACAGGAAAGGATAAAAACAAGTACAAACAACACCTTAAATTTCATAAAATTTCCTTCAACTGTCAGTCATTATCTCGAAATCGAAATTTGCATATCAAATGTACATAATTTTAATATTCTTCTCAAAAAAAACTAATTGCATTGACCATACATTACGCTTTGTAATTTATACACATCATGCACATAAAAACTCTCTTAAAACTTGTTCAAACAGGACTCAACTTTAACACTAAATATCTCAAATATATATTGTCCAATTTTGTCCAATTCTTGGTTTTGTAAATCTTCGATGAAAGTTGTTTCTGGAAATATAAGTTTCATTTCAGTACTAATTTGTCCTGGTAGAATACAATTTATATTGATTGGCCTATCAGTCCCACTTCCTGTTCTCCATTTCATTTTGCTTCCTCATCATTTACTTCTAGCTGTGTCACTTATGTGTGAGTTTTAGTGTGTCCTCCTTACTACATGTACTATAGGGATCAAATTTAATATTTAAGCCATTTGCTAAAAAGGCATATGCGAGGGTTTTCTACTTGCTATTTTAACTAAGGTATTTGTATTAATAATTTCAAACCTCGATTCATTTAAGAAGGATTGTTAGCTAGATGCAGGAATGTAATAATGTATAATTATGCTTTAACTTCTATCCAACTATTTAACCAAGTTAGATAGATATGTTCAGTGAATAAATGTAGACTAGGACCTATTGGGTTTCTTTTCTTACTTGGAAAATTTAGCTAGTGCTAATATTTTCTACTTGCAATCTGCAAAAAACTACTTGCATTTAGCAAGTAAATCAGTGTTAAATTTGAACCCTGTACTGTACTATCGTTCGAGTAGAATGGTAGGTTACCAACTGTAAACTATGTTTATGAATCTACACTGCTGTTTTAATTTTAGGTTTTTGAATTTTTGAATTAAATAGGTGCATTGTGTGTTATGTCATACATATATAACACAACACATTGGTTAAATCTGGTATCGTGGCTTTGCTGTAAACTTTAGCAATATTTAAATATGCTTCGTGTTGCTACAAATGGAGACATATCTGCTTTGGTAATATATCTATAAAAAATTTATGAAAATACTTATTTCATTTGCTATGGAAATCAATAACAAATATAATTGGAAAATCTCTCCATTTTGTGTCGCCTGCATAGAATGGCAGACACTTAGGGATCACTTTATCCAGCGTCCAGCATCGTCGTCGTTCCATCACATTTTAACCTGCAAATTAATCTTGGCCATAACTTGAAAAGTATTTGACCTATGTTCATAAAACTTCACACACATCTTCATCTTAACTCGTGGAATGTCGTTAAACATGTCCAATAACTCTTAACTTCCATTTTGGCAGAGTTATGCCCCTTTTCATAAAACTTTAACCTGCAACCTAACCAAGCTGAAATTAGCATGTGGAGGGCGACACAAATGTTCCAAGGAAGGCACTTCTAGTTTCACCTAAAACTTTGATATTTAAAATATGTAATCAAGTTATCTTACAAATTGTAGCCATCACCATCTACATCACTGAATGGAGAACTAAGTACAGACGAGAAATGAACAAGCTCGACAATGAAACCAACTCAAAAGCTGTGGATTCTCTCCTGAACTTTGAAACTGTAAGTGGCCGTACACTCCACCTTTTGTCTCTCTCACAAATAACAGAGAAGACAATGTCAGTGTCGTTTTCTATCAAGTTTATTCTTGGAGGATTATAAAACTTAGAAAAGCGTCGCTCTGCCAAGATTTTTTTTGCAGAGCCTTATGACATTTGATAGGACAAGAAACTGGTGCGGTGATACAGTTGTTATGTGGATTATATCCACCTTTTCTGTATGATTTATTAGTTTTATCATACGATGACGCTTATAGTGGGTGCCACAAAAAATTATTTCTTGAGGGGTTTAACAGCATCTCATAACAATGCTTAAAATAACTGCTGAGTTAGGCTGCCTTACTTACTAGCCTAAAAAAGCAAAACTCACTAGTCTTATAAAGAAAGGTTTAAGTAGCTAGGTCACCCTTCATCTGATGGAAAAGTGCATAACTGCATGATTATTGTTTTTTAGCCGGGTTGCGTAACATTCTGCGAAATAGATAATAATATTAATTCATACAGAAAATGTGGATAATCTACATGATAAATAGAACATTATGTCTGACAGTGCCTTTTACTATCAAGTTTATTAGGTTCGGCACGAAAATGAAGAGCCATTTTTCGTTTTTCTAAGCCTCGCCTTATAAACTTGATAGTAAAAGGCACTGACATAATATTCTCTATTTATGCTGGTGCGCTTTGAAACCCATTTCAACTTCTACTTTGTTTTTCCTTTTTGGAGACGTAACATTCTTGTGTTGTCATTGTCCTAAATATTGTGTTGCCTTGGAGATAACACTGTGTTAAGATGGTGGACAGTGTTGTCCACCAAGATGGTGGACAGTGTTGTCCACCAAGATGGTGGACAGTGTTGTTCCCATGACAACAGCATCTGGTGGACAGAGTTGTGTTGTCATGGAGATAACACTGTCCTCCATCCTGTCTTGTCATGGAGAGTACAAGAATTTTTCATCTGTATTCGTTTGAAGATCGGGAATTCCAACTCGAGGTATAATTGTTTTTATCGGAACCGAAACTCTGCCAAGTTTCTTATTAAAACAGTTATACCAAGGGTTGGAATTGCCCCATCTGAACCAGATACCCATGATTGATTCTTTTTCTTGTATATCACTTACTTTCTGTGCGTTGGCATTGCCAGCTACCAGCGTTTTGCATGTTTATTTACACAATGATGCCATGCAACTGTCGTTGTTGATATCAACACGCGACTTTTATCTCCCCCCATGTGTAAGATCAGGTTTTCCATCACCCATGTAAAAATCAGATAACCTTATCCGGTATGCAAGAAAACACTACCCTCCATCTTGTATTGTTATGGAGATAACATTACCCACAATCGTGTGTTGTCATTGAGATTACTCTGTCCACCAAATGTTTACATCATGGAGATAAAACTGCTCACAACATGGAGATAAAACTACTCACAGTAGTGTGTTGTCATGGAGATAACACTGTCAACCATATTGTGTCGTCATGTTGTCATGGGGATAAAACTGCCCTCCATATTGTGTTGTCATGGGGATAACACTGTCCACCATATTGTGTTGTCATGGGAATAGAATAACACTGTCCACCATATTGTATTGTCATGGGGATAACACTGTCCACCATCTTGCGTTGTGATGGAGATAACATGGTCCACCATATTGTGTTGTCATAGGATTAACACTGTCTACCATATTGTGTTGTGATGGAGATAACACGGTCCACCATAGTGCGTGGTCATGGGAATAACATCGCTCACCATCTTGTGTGGTTAATGGGGTAACACTGCCCAGTATCTTATGTTGTCTTGGAGATAATGTGTTATCATGGACAATTTGCTGTCCTCCATGTTGTGTTGTCATGGGAATAGAATAACACTGCCCACCATGTTGTGTTGTCATGGGAATGGAATAACACTGCCCACCATATTGTGTTGTCATGGGAATAGAATAACACTGCCCACCACATTGTGTTGTCATGGGAATGGAAAAACACTGCCCACCATATTGTGTTGTCATGGGAATGGAATAACACTGTCCACCATAGTGTGTTGTCATGGGAATGGAATAACACTGTCCACCATATTGTGTGTCATGGGAATAGAATAACACTGCCAACCACATTGTGTTGTCATGTGAATAGAATAACACTGCCTACCATATTGTGTTGTCATGGGGAAAAGAATAACTTTTCCCACCATATTGTGTTGTCATGGGAATAGAATAACACTGTCCACCATATTGTGTTGTCATGGGGATAACACTGCCCATCATATTTTGTTGTCATGGGAATAACGCAGTCCACCATATTGTGTTGTCATGGAGATAATAATGTCCACCATATTGTGTTGTCATGGAGATAACACTGTCCTGTATCTTGTTATGTCATATTAAAATAACGCTATCCACCATATTGTGTTGTGATGGAGATAACACGGTCCACCATATTGTGTTGTCATAGGAATAACACTGTCCACCATATTGTGTTGTGATGGAGATAACACGGTCCACCATATTGTGTTGTCATAGGAATAACACTGTCCACCATATTGTGTTGTGATGGAGATAACACGGTCCACCATATTGTGTTGTCATAGGAATAACAATGTCCACCATATTGTGTTGTGATGGAGATAACACGGTCCACCATATTGTGTTGTTACAGGAATAACACTGTCCACCATATTGTGTTGTCATGGGAATAGAATAACAATGTCGACCATATTGTAATGTCATGGGGATAACACTGCCCACCATATTGTGTTGTTACAGGAATAACACTGTCCACCATATTGCGTTGTGATGGAGATAACACGGTCCACCATATTGTGTTGTCATAGGAATAACACTGTCCACCATATTGTGTTGTGATGGAGATAACACTGCCCAGTATCTTATGTTGTCTTGGAGATAATGTGTTATCATGGACAATTTGCTGTCCTCCATCTTGTGTTGTCATGGGCAGGGCTTCTAAAATCGCCGGTTTGTTGGTCCCCAGACCGAATTCTGTTTCTCCGGACCGATTTTCTTTTCAAAATCTCTGTTAAAATCGGTCCCAGATATTTTATCTATCGGTCGTTAAAAAATCTACAATTACCTTACACACTCCTTGAAATATGCCTTGCGGCAATATTCTTTGATCCATAACACGATTGTTTGTCACTCGCTGTGCGAAAGTAGGTCAATTTGGTCAATTTGGACTAAACCATTACCGATAGTAGGGAGTTTTCCGGAAGAGTCTATAGCCATGTAGCACGCCTTTGATGTGTGATCAGTGAAAGTATATCACGCGTTCTGTCGGTTCACCGAAGCGAGTGTTACCGTCTGTGATTTCTTTGATATACCGTTAGTCGTAAGGTGTTAGCCTGTTTGCTTGTGTCGGTTTGTTTTTTTAAGTGGCCAAAGCTGGGACTGAAATTTGTTTGCGTCATTAAAATACCGAGATGTGTTAATTGTTTGTTTGATTTTTTTTTTACAATAACTTTAAGTATAATATTAAGGAAAGTGATCAAACCTGACACCGTTTTTAGCTCAACTGATCAGAGATCAGCGGAGCTTATGCCGTGGTGCGGCGTCCGTCGTCCGTCTGTCCGTCTGTCCGTCTGTCCGTCTGTCTGTCTGTCCGTAAACTTTTATTTGTAGCGACTTCACAGCTGAAACTACTGGATGGATATTCATGAAACTTTACAGAAATGTTGCCCATAAAGTCTAGTTGATCCTAGCAAAAATTCATGTTGATGTGAAATCCAAGATGGCCGCCAAAGCTAAAAATAGAGTTTTAAAATACAAGTTTGTAGCGACTTCTTCTTGAAAACTATAAGTGATATTGATATGGGACTTTTTCTAAAATGATCAGCATGACATGATGTTGATCCTAGTCAAAAATCGTTTTGATTCAACGTTAAACATGGCTGCCAGCGGCCATCTTTGTTTACATAGAGTTATATAGTAAAAACTTGTAGCGACTTCTTCTCTGAAACTACTTGGCGGATTGTCATGAAACTTCACAGGAATGTTGCTCTTGATGTCTAATTGATCCTAGAAAAATTTCAGGTCGGCCGGAAATTCAAGATGGCCGTCACAGCTAAAAATAGATTTTTAAAATATAAGTTTGTAGCGACTACTTCTTGAAAACTATAAGTGATATTGATATGGGACTTTTTCTAAAATGATCAGCATTACATGATGTTGATCCTAGTCAAAAATCGTTTTTGATTCAACATTAAACATGGCTGCCAGCGGCCATCTTTGTTTACATAGAGTTATATAGTAAAAACTTGTAGCGACTACTCCTCTGAAACTACTTGGCGGATTGTCATGAAACTTTACAGGAATGTTGCTCTTGATGTCTAATTGATCCTATCAAAATTTCAGGTCGGCCGGAAATTCAAGATGGCCGTCACAGCTAAAAATAGATTTTTAAAAAATAAGTTTGTAGCGACTACTTCTTGAAAACTATAAGTGATATTGATATGGGACTTTTTCTAAAATGATCAGCATGACATGATGTAGATCCTTGTGGAAAAATATTTTGATTCGACGTTAAACATGGCTGCCAGTGGCCATCTTTGGTTACATAGAGTTATATAGTAAAAACTTGTAGCGACTACTCCTCTGAAACTACTTAACGGATGTTCATGAAATTTCACAGGAATGTTGCTCTTGATGTCTAGTTGATCCTAGGAAAATTTCAGGTCGGCCGGAAATTCAAGATGGCCGCCACAGCTAAAAATAGATTTAAAATAAAAAAGTTTGTAGCGACTACTTCTTCAAAACAATAAGAGATATTGATATGGGACTTTTTCTAAAATGATCAGTATGACATGATGTTGGTCCTTGTCGAAAATCGTTTTGATTTGACCTTAAACATGGCTGCTTTGTTTACATAGAGTTATATAATGAAAACTTGTAGCGACTACTTCTTTGAAACTACTTGACGGATTTTCATGAAACTTCACAGGAATGTTGCTCTTAATGTCTTATTGATCTTAGCAAAATTTCAGGTCGGCCGGAAATTCAAGATGGCCGCCACGGTTAAAAATAGATTTTCAAAAAACAAGTCTGTAGCGACTACTTCCTGAAATCAAAATCAATCAGTAGAGCTTCAAGGTCATTGACCTCTTGTTTTTTTAAGTCGGACCATAATTGTTTGCGTTAGTCGTAACATTTGGTATTAATTAAGCTAATTGATGAAAAACGATATTACTCAAATTTATGTAAAATCGTATATAATCCGCTAGTCCGCGCGTGTTAATCCGCGTTTTATACCTACCCGGTTAATTAGACGGTTAATTATCGAAATATTTCAAAAAGTATTTCCTACCTTACCTTACCAGTAAGGTGAGACTTTAAAACCGAGGTCTGCTCGCTAAAATGCTTAGTGCAATACAGCGAGGATAAATAAACGCTTATACGCTAGACACTTCCGGTTCAATTCCTCAAATGATCAACAATTTTAATATTGAGTGAAAATTATTCATTCAGTAAAGCGAAGACATGATGTCAGTCATTAAAATGTACAAATTGTGATAAAGTAAGTTAGAAATAATACAAATATAATACAAACATACATTTTAAATAGTTCTCTATATCAATGACTGAACGGAAAAATCATGGTGTAGCTGACATGGTGGGTGGGGTACGGCAATTTTAGTGATTTATTCAAAATAAGCGCGATTCTTACGGCAGTTAAAAACCTGGTCCGATTTGCATTTTAAAATTTTAGAAGCCCTGGTCATGGGAAAAGAATAACACTGTCCACCATATTGTGTTGTCATGGGAATAGAATAACACTGCCTACCATATTGTGTTGTCATGGGAATGGAATAACACTGCCCACCATATTGTGTTGTCATGTGAATAGAATAACACTGCCAACCATATTGTGTTGTCATGGGAATAGAATAACACTGTCCACCATATAGTGTTGTCATGGGAATAGAATAACACTGACCACCATATTGTGTTGTCATGGGAATAGAATAACACTGTCCACCATATAGTGTTGTCATGGGAATAAAATAACACTGACCACCATGTTGTGTTGTCATGGGAATAGAATAAGTTTGCCCATCATATCGTGTTGTCATGGGAATAGAATAACACTCACCACATTGTGTTGTCATGGGAATAGAATAACATTGTCCACCATATTGTGTTTTCATGGAAATAACATTGTCCACCATATTGTGTTGTCATGGGGATAACACTGCCCACCATATTGTGTTGTCATGAAAATAACACTGTCTACCATATTGTGTTGTCACGGGGATAACACTGCCCACCATATTGTGTTGTCATGGATATAACACTGTTCTGTATCTTGTTATGTCATATTAGAATAACGCTATCCACCATATTGTGTTGTTACAGGAATAACACTGTCCACCATCTTGCGTTGTGATGGAGATAACACGGTCCACCATATTGTGTTGTCATAGGAATAACACTGTCCACCATCTTGTGTTGTGATGGAGATAACACGGTCCACCATATTGTGTTGTCATAGGAATAACACTGTCCACCATCTTGTGCTGTGATGGAGATAATACGGTCATATTGTGTTGTCATAGGAATAACACAGTCCACCATATTGTGTTGTGATGGAGATAACACGGTCCACCATATTGTGTTGTCATAGGAACAACACTGTCCACCATCTTGTGTTGTGATGGAGATAATACGGTCCACCATATTGTGTTGTCATAGGAATAACACTGTCCACCATATTGTGCTGTGATGGAGATTACACGGTCCACCATATTGTGTTGTGATGGAGATAACACGGTCCACCATATTGAGTTGTGATGGAGATAACACGGTCCACCATATTGCTGTGTCATAGGAATAACACTGTCCACCATATTGCGTTGTGATGGAGATAACACGGTCCACCATAGTGCGTTGTCACGGGAATAACATCGCCCACCATCTTGTGTTGTTAATGGGGTAACACTGCCCAGTATCTTATGTTGTCTTCGAGATAATGTGTTATCATTGTCTTGGAGATAATGTGTTATCATGGACAATTTGCTGTCCTCCATCTTGTGTAAATAACACTGTCCTCCATCTTGTGTAAAAAAACACACCTCCATAGTGCGTTGTCATGGAGTTAAGACTGCCCACCATGTTGTCTTGTCATGGGGATAACACTGTTGTCAGAATAGTTGTAGTCAGTTAACTAAACTTGGTATCTTTGTCATTGCTTTATTTATTTGAATCAAACTTGGCACAGCCTTACCAATGATCGGATGCATATTGCTCATTTAACAGAATAAATTACGGGCCATTCCTGTTGTAGAGGGTGAAGAGCTTTCCTACAGTCTGTTTTAATAAAAACTCAAAGTCCTTGTACAAGTGACCGTTTACTCTAAGAACCATTATGTTCTATTCTTGTTTTAATTATACATTTTAATAACATACTCGTATATTTTTTCTAATACAGTGTATTTCATTTGTATCCTCCAGGTGAAGTATTACGGAGCATCCGAGTTTGAAATAGACAGATACAATAAGGCTATAGTTAACTATCAGGTACGTCACTCTGTACATATACATCTTTATTTCATATCCATCAGTCTGTTTTTGTCCATCTGTCTTTCATATTTATCTGCCTCCATCCTTTATTTCCGAATATATTTTAGAAATTGTGTCATTTTTTGTCACCTGCCTAGCATGGCAGACACTTAGGGATCACTTTGTCCATCATCCGTCACACTTTAACCTGCAACCTAACATTGGCCATAACTTGAAAAGTATTTGACCTATGTTCATGAAACCCAAGGAATGTTGTTACACATGTCCAATAACTCTGACTTTCATTTCGGCAAGTTATGCCCCCTTTCATAGAACCTTAATCTGCAACCTAACCAAGCTCATAACGTGGCAAAATATTGACCCTATGGTCATGAAACTTGACAGGTACAGTTGTTCTAGTTAGTTGTTCCTTATCAATTATCCTATACAGATTTATGCGCCTTTTCATTAACTTTAATACTTTAAAAAAACTGGTCCATAATTCATAAAGGTGACGACACAGTGTTCCGTGGAACACCCTTATAGCCTTTGAATTTAATGCAAAGCTCTTTTCAGCTAACTCCTACAGAGATGAAAATTGGTATTCAATAAAAACACGATGTGGAGATGTTCATATTGATTCAGATTCCTGTCTCTGATCACCACTTATTCATGTATAAATCGAATATGAATTTTTTTTTCTTATCTTTACTATCTAAAATACAGATAGAGGCATCGATATGCAAGGGAGATACCTTCCAGTTGATACTATTTAAATAGAATGTAGGCATACTTACAGCCAAACAATCGTTGTTATTGAGGGTTCTCATAAACCTAATAACCAAAATTGGATAATAAAAACAAATGATATGGTCATTTGATGGAAGCCACCATTTTGAGAACTATGACATCACAGTTCTAAATTACCATATATGGAATATTTACAAATATGTTAATTAGCTGATTTATAGGGGGAAAATTGCAATAGTGGTATGAAAAACAATATACTGAAGTGTTATATTGCATTTATATGGCCAGTAAAGGATTTTGCATTGATTTGCTGTGATTTTCTTTGCTGTAAATGATGTTTAGCAATATGCCGTATGTGGTTATTTAGAAATATGACGTCATATTTCTCAAAATGGCGACTCCCATAACCGTTTTAGAACAACCTTCAAATTGTCCTTTCTTCTTTGTTAATTATCCGATTTTAATAATTCATGTACCTTTTTCCATTTTTTTTTTTAGAACTCTCAATAATAAAGATAATAATAATTTGGCTGGTCCCAATCCCTACACTCCCTTTAACAGAAAACTGACTACATAGTATACATCAGGCAGATGACTACATAGTATGCATCAGGCAGATGTATTTAAGAAATAAAATATTCCAGCGGGTCATTGATATCATGTTAATGTTGTTTTGGATGTTTTCTGAGTTCAAAATCTTTAAAAATGACGTTCTGGCGGTTTAAGTACTTGATGACAGAGGTCTTGATAAGAATTTTAAAAACACCTCAATAACCAGTCAGAATTGAGTAATTTAATAAACTATGTTAGATTGACATATTCAGTATACTATAGTGAAGTCTGTAACACAAGTAATTGTCTTTAATATATTTGATTAAACTACTATTATAAACTATTTTCCTTTCACAATATACAAATTAGAAACCAGAGCAAAATATATAACTTCGAATAAATCCACTGTCTTCAACAGCATGCAGGCAATCTTCTGTCTAAACGGTGTGCGATCTAGTCGACCGAAATGAGTCTCCCAAAATGAAGCAATCTCACTTATTTTATAGATATGTACTTCCTCCTGACATACACGTGTGCTTTCAGTAATGGACTCTGACCTCCGAATCCGGTTCTGTGGTTGCCCAAACCGGTTTAAGAGCACAAATCTCAGCATTTTGGAGTAAACAAAATAATTAAACCACTTTACAGACTGGGTACTTATGTAAGCCCCATTGTTCTAGACCAAAGTGACCTTCTCAATCTGCTTGTTGAGTGGGATGCTCCGGCCATATTGTTTTACCGGTCGCCGCTTTCCTCAGGCTATTAGTTTTTGTCAATTGGTTACTAAAAATATAATTAACTAGAATGACCATCCTTCACGTGCGTCATTCATGAACTTTAAGGGGACGTGGTCAACCCGGGGTCTCTGAACAAACAACGCAATTAAACTATTTCTTAGACAATGATATGCTTATACATCCTTCCCATTGTTCAAAGAACAAGGTAAACCCTATCCCCCAATTTGTATTAGTGCAGTGTCCGACTTTTTCATAAGTGCATTTCAGTAGCCAACAATTTTGTTTAATTGATGTGCCCTGGTCATTTTGAATGATCATACATGCTCCACACATGTACTTCATTCATATCTTGGTCACCGCGTTTTCAACCCAGTACATGTACTGACCAACAGGAGTGCAAGATATTAACCAACTTAAAATAAAACAGCTATATTACATCAGTAACTGTTACCATAATTATAATATTTCAGAAAGCTGAGTGGAAGTCCACAGCTTCACTAAACATACTTAACACATGTCAGAACATAGTCAATACAACGGGCGTGTTGGCCGGCTCCCTGCTGTGCGCCTGGGCGGTCGTACATGGCCTGAATGGGCTTCATCTCACTGTCGGCGACTACGTTCTCTTCGGCTCCTACATCATACAGCTGTACTCACCGCTGAGCAACCTGGGTGGTTATTACAGGTATGTCGGGTTTATACATCACTCTCGTTCATATGTGGAGGGACATGCACAATTTTTCTACATAGTTTTTCTCTAATCAAGGCAAATTTCACACATTCATTTTCCTTCTATAGCATATTATTTGCAAATCATTATTGATAATTATTATAGCCAGCTTTCACAAAGTGAAGTGGGGAGTGTATAGGAATCATGATGTCCATAACGTCCCATCGCATAACACATGTTTGTCTCGTCGCGTCACATTTGTCCAGAAGTGGCACGTTTGTCCTGTCGCATAACACATTTTTGTCTTGCCTTTTCGAAGAAAAAAGGAGACATAGGTGTTGCTTTTCCGGCGGCGGCGTGAACATTCAAGTTTTGCGTTTAGGTCATTTTCTCACAAACTGTATGCACTAGACCTTTCAAACTTTGCTTATAGTTGTATCTTGGGTATTACATCGCAACGTGACAAAGCAAATGTGGAAGTGACCTTGACCCTCCAAGCAAAGGGCAGATAACTTAATAATTTTTAACTTCAACTTCTGCGTTTAGGTCACTTTTGCACAAACTGTATGCATTTAACCTTTCAAACTGTGCTTATAGTTGTGTCTTGGGTGGCACGTCGCAATGTGACAAATCAAATGTGGATATGACCTTGACCCTCCAAGCAAAGAGCAGATAACTTAAAAAAAAATACCTTCAACTTTTGCGTTTAGGTCACTTTTGCACAAACTGTATGCATTAAACCTTTCAAACTTTGCTTATAGTTGTACCTTGGGTGGTACATTGCAACGTGACAAAGCAAATGTGGAAGTGACCTTGACCGTCCAAGCAAAGGGCAGCTAACTTAATAATATTTACCTTCAACTTTTGCGTTTAGGTCAATTTCTCACAAACTGTATGCACTAGACCTTTCAAACTTTGCTTATAGTTGTATCTTGGGTGGCACGTCACAATGTGACAAATCAAATGTGGATGTGACCTTGACCCTCCAAGCAAAGGGCAGATAACCTTATCATTTTTACCTTCAACTTTTGCGCTTAGGTCACTTTTTCACAAACTGTATGCACTAGACCTTTCAAACTTTGCTTATAGTCGTTTCTTGAGTGGTACATCGCAACGTGTCAAAAAGCAAATGTGGATGTGACCTTCACCCTCCAAGCAAAGGGCAGATAACTTTAATTGTTACATTTACATAACTTTCTCATGAACTATAATTATGCACTAGATGCTTTAAACCTAGTTATAGCTTAATCTTTGGAAGACAAAACATTCTATTTTGACATAGTTGTGTCTTTGGTAGTGCATCTTTTTGAACGCATGATTTCATCTAAGACCTTGACCTACTGTTTCGGGCTGATGATTTTTTTTTGATTTTTTTTATAGAATGGCATTTTGTTTTTAAACAAATGCACTTAAATGTCATATCAGCAAACTGTAAACTCCATTGTTTTTAGTTAGTAAAATGTTTACAAACATTCATTTAAGCAACATTTATTTTTCATCCCGTTAGGCGAGACATGTGAATGCGCGGATTTCTTGTTATTACTAGCATTTCTCAAACAGTTTTGAATGGGTTGTTCTCAGACTTCATTTACTTATAACAACTGATGATTATATGTCCCTCTACATCACCCATGGTTAATGGTGTAATTTATTACAGAATTGTGGCCCTTTGTTTGACTTTGAAAGCGGGGATATTCATCACCTTCAGTGATAGTACGAGTTTGAATAGTTGTAAACAAATTGTTTTTTGCATGTTACTAATTATTGAGTATATTGCACCAAGAAAAGATTTTAATGTTTCGTAAAAAAATGAAGAAAGACTGCTACTTCTTCCATTTATAATTATGTGCAAGCAGGTTTAAAGTTGTAATGATATTGGATTAGTAAATCGAGATGCTAATTTAAAGCTTGGTAGTCCAGTCCCCATTGTGCCCCAGCAAACGCTAAGACTTTACACTTTAAGCTTGGTAGTCCAGTCCCCATGGTGCCCCAGCAAACGATAAGACTTTACACTTTAAGCTCGGTAGTCCAGTCCCTATTGTGCCCCAACAGAAGATAAGACTTTACACTTTAAGCTTGGTAGTCCAGTCCCCATGGTGCCCCAGCAAACGATAAGACTTTACACTTAAAGCTCGGTAGTCCAGTCCCTATTGTGCCCCAACAGACGATAAGACTTTACACTTTAAGCTTGGTAGTCCAGTCCCCATGGTGCCCCAGCAAACGATAAGACTTTACACTTAAAGCTTGGTAATCCAGTCCCCATTGTGCCCCAACAGACGATAAGACTTTACATTTTAAGCTTGGTAGTCCAGTCCCCATGGTGCCCCAGCAAACGATAAGACTTTACACTTAAAGCTCGGTAGTCCAGTCCCCATTGTGCCCCAACAGAAGATAAGACTTTACACTTAAAGCTTGGTAGTCCAGTCCCCATTGTGCCCCAGCAAACGATAAGACTTTACACTTTAAGCTTGGTAGTCCAGTCCCCATGGTGCCCCAGCAAACGATAAGACTACACTTAAAGCTTGGTAGTCCAGTCCCCATTGTGCCCCAACAGACGATAAGACTACACTTTAAGCTCGGTAGTCCAGTCCCCATTGTGCCCCAACAGAAGATAAGACTTTACACTTACAGCTTGGTAGTCCAGTCCCCATTGTGCCCCAACAGACGATAAGACTTTACACTTAAAGCTTGGTAGTCCAGTCCCCATTGTGCCCCAGCAAACGATAAAACTTTACACTTAAAGCTTGGTAGTCCAGTCCCCATTGTGCCCCAACAGACGATAAGACTTTACACTTAAAGCTCGGTAGTCCAGTCCCTATTGTGCCCCAACAGAAGATAAGTCTTTACACTTAAAAATTGGTAGTCCAGTCCCCATTGTGCCCCAACAGACAATAAGACTACACTTAAAGCTTGGTAGTCCAGTCCCTATTGTGCCCCAGCAAACGATAAGACTACACTTAAAGCTTGGTAGTCCAGTCCCCATTGTGCCCCAACAGACGATAAGACTACACTTAAAGCTTGGTAGTCCAGTCCCCATTGTGCCCCAACAGACGATAAGACTACACTTAAAGCTTGGTAGTCCAGTCCCTATTGTGCCCCAACAGTGTGTACCTTTAAGATGTTTGGGCTTATGAAGTTTACAATGGCCGGCTGCTCATCAGTCATTTTTCCAAAACACCCCTTTGTAACATAAATGGAATGGTCTTAATTGTACTCAATGCTTCTTGAAGTGTGACGTACTGATTGAGAATCAAGTGCCTCCAGATTGCAAGGCCTTTCTTGTCGATTGTTTGACACAAATTAATTAATGCCATTTAATTAAATAAGACAGATAGAAATAATGAATGTATATACGAGGAAGAGGAAATATGCAAAGAGTAAAGTTTTTACAGTAATGCTTTGTCCAAAACTTGTTTTTTAGAATATGCATTAATTTGTGTATGCATTAATTTGTGAATGTAAATACGTAATGCTTTTCTTTTCACGCATACAATACGCATTGTGCTGAAAGCTTATCTGGAGCACTGATAGCTTATTATTGCACCTCGCACAAAATCCTAGGAATTTCATTGAATTAGAGCGGTCACATGGTGACCCTCTATTATTCTATAGTGTGTCAGTATATTTCATAGAGGGTCACTAAAACAATATGGACTACAATTCCGATTCAAAGTTTAAATCATTTGAAAAATAGTTCTTTAAGACATTAGTAACAAACATAATAAGTAAATTAATAATGTTTTTAAATTCTACCGGTCGTCACCGTCAACGTCATGACGTCAAATTATGTGAACATCTCAATGACGTTGACGCTCCATTAAAATGATTTAATAAATATCGGTGTTTGCCTTAAAAAAGGTGCTCGATGCAATAAATCAGTTATTGGGTTTGTTACTGACCCCCTACAGAAATATGTGGGGTCAGTCAGATATATAGGGGGACTCGGCTATTGCCTCGCCCCCTATAAATCTTGCTGTATACTATAAACACAGTACCATAGTATTCAGTTTTCATAAGGGGAATTCTACCCCATGGTGGAATTGATATTTGTCTGTTTCTTTTGCTGCTTTTATACGTTAGTTATAGATGAGCTATATGTTGTGATATTGTCTGTTTTTCAGACAGATTCAGACAGCATTCATTGACATGGAGAACATGTTTGAGCTGCTCGATGTCGGTCTGGAGGTATGTTAACATGTTTATTTTTATAAGACGTGTGGCGGCCTTGTTGATAGAATGGTGTAGAACTCTTTATATGTTCAAAAACAGGTACGCAATTTCGTGTCCGGACCGTAACGTCGCAACCCATTCAGTGATTTTTAAACATCTTGGCACAAGTAATCACCATAACAAGACGATGTGTTGCGCACAAAACCCAGGTCAGTAGCTCAAAGGTCAAGGTCACACTTGCAGTTCATAGGTCAAAAACAGGTACGCAATTTTGTGTCCGGACCATAATGTCACAACCCCTGCAGGGATTTTTAAATAACTTGGCACAAGTGATCACCATAACAAGACGATGTGTTGCGCGCAAAACCCAGGTCTTCAAGGTCAAGGTCACACTTGGAGGTCAAAAGTCAAATTGTGTCCGGTCAATAACTCTGGCATTCATGGACGGATTTTCAAATAACTTGGCACAAGTGCTCACCACAACCAAACGACATGTCGTGCACAAAATCCAGGTCCAAGGCTCCAAGGTCAAGGTCATACTTAGAGGTCAAAGGATCCTCGGGGGCATTTATCACTTACAGTGATATTTCTTGTTTTTTTTGTTTTTGTTTTATTATTAATAACCTTATTTTTGCTAATGAAAAAACACTTTTAATATGATAAAAAGTACTGGGGAAGGTTTTAATACCTAGATAATACATGGTTATGGCCCTTTTTCAATATTAGTAGCAACCACAATTTTTGACATATCAATAAAACAATATGATGTGCATGATCTCCTCACTCCCTTTTACCTACACACAAATTGTCATTAAATTATCTTAAGGCATAACGGAACAGAAATTGTAAAAAAATTACACAAAATACACTGTTACTAAAAATCGAAAAAATGGTTTCTGCTCAGTAACTTTAGTTAGGAATGAGAAATTGGAATGAAACTTTTGGGTAGGTAGCTTATATGAACAGGAAGCTTGGGATTGCATTTGGGGTCACTGGGGTCAAGGTAAATGTCACTGTTACTAAAAATAGATAAATGGTTTGCGCTCAAAACTTCCGTTCTGAACGACATATTGGCCTGAAACTTCGTTTAGGTAGCTTATAAGAAAAGCAAATTGGGATAGCATTTGGAGCCACTGGGGTCAAGGTCAAAGTCAGTGTTATTAAAAATAAAATAACTGTTTCTGCTCGATAACTTTAGTTAGGAATGAGATATTGGAATGAAACTTTATGGGTAGGTAGCTTATATGAAAAGGAAGCGTGGGATTGCATTTGGAGCCACTGTGGTCAAGGTAAAGGTCACTGTTACTAAAAATAGAGAAAAAAGGTTTCCACTCAATAACATTACTTATGAATGAGGCGAGAACAATTGTTTCTGCTCATTACTTTCACTTAGGAATGAGATATGGGCCTGACACTTGGTGTGTAGGTTGCTTATATGAAAAGCAAGTTTGGGATTGCATTCATGGTCAAGGTCGCAGTTACTAAAACAATTGCCGGGTAGGGGACGTGTATTGCTCGGCAATACTTGAGCATCTTGTTCAGTGGAGGCATTAGTTGGAGTTCTGACAGTTCTTGTATATCCACAGACCTAATAACAATTATTAATTGTCTGTGGTTTATCTTAACATTCCTAAAACCATTTCATGTCTTCACCAAACATGCATTTTCAGAGAGCACACATCTACGATATGCAATGTTTTCTTCTTACACGTATTTGTATGATGCAGGTGAAGGACGTCCCTGATGCTCCAGGACTGGACATCCACCATGGAGAGATCGAGTTTAAACAGATCAACTTTCATTATGAACCATCGTAAGTTTTACATTATTAACAAAATGAGCCCCACAACTTGTATTACAGATATTGCTTGATGTTGCAGATAGCAGCAGAGTTATTGACAGTAATATTGATATTAGAGGAAACACAAGAAATCATCAGTTACACGAAACACCGAAATCTACCTGTTTCCCCCAGATCTACACCAAATCTACCCCTAAACCTCCCAAATCCACACAGAATCTACCTTATGTGGTATTACAACGATGTAGTGGTAATAAATATCACCAAAAAATATCATTTGAGAAAAATGAAGATATAGGTGTTAAGTTATTTGTGCATGTTGTTGTCACAATGTGTAAAAATAATGCGAACATTTTTATTTCGGTAATAAATTAACAACTATATATATGTTCATTTTTCTCAGATGATTTTTTTATTTGTGATATTTGGTACAATAACATCATTGTAATACCATATAATGTAGATTTTGCGTGGATTTAGAAGGTTTAGGGGTAGATTTGGTGTAGATTTGGGTGGATTTGTGGGGAATAGGTAGATTTGGGTGTTTTGTGACACCCAGAAATTATTGAGAGAAGTGGGTGACCACTGCGTGTCATATTGTACAAGAAGTCTGTGTTAGGTGACTTGAACAACCACTGTAGGTTTAAATTCACGGTCACACCAGTCCTGAACTCTGACCTTGAACAGGGTATTTGCATGATAAATCCAGTTCTTCGTAATATATATATTCATTTAACCTTTTTAGGTGTGTTTTCTTTAATGTTGCTAAGATGCCTTTTAGTTGTCTTGTCAGAAGGTCAGACCTTAGGATCGCTGAACATCTACTTTAAAATCATGTGACTTACCTACACGCAACCCTTGAGTATTTTAACTTCATTCACAGTTATATCCATGCAGTTACCAATCACCATTTCTCCTCAGATTTTACCAGGTCTCCACTTTATTCTATCAGATTATTATTGAAATAGCAATAAACCCTTAACCCGCTACATATATATAATGGACTGTTTTTTCTCTGAATTAAGACATTCCATTTATGTGACAAAGGGGTGTTTTGGGTGAAATGATTTTAGTCTTGCTTAGTGGGTTAAGGGTTAAGCTATGCTAGTTTTCTGATTTTGCACTTACCTCTAAACATGACTTATTATGTACTTCCAGGAAACAGATATTAAAAAATATATCTTTTACTGTACCAGCCGGCCATACTGTTGCACTGGTAAGTCTTTTGTTTAGAATTGAGTTTACTCATCTAACATGGATAGGGTTAGGGTATCTCACTTCTCTCTTGCCAACTTCTACAGTTTATAATCAGATTGAGAAGAGAGGCAGATAGAAATGCAGCCAATCAGTTTCTGACTGAAAGGCAGATACATGTATGCTTATTGCAACGTAAAAAGGAAACAGTTAACAAAATACTAGAATTGGAAGCCTTATAACTTCTGAAATTTCAGATCCAAATTCAAGTTCAGTTAATATAAAAGATTTAAACTTTGCCAAATAAATACTTTCAATACCTCATTTACACAGCTCAATACCTCAGTAAGTTCACACAACTAATGTACTATTATGTTATGCCCCATGAACACTGCAATGAGACTTAAAACGTGTGGTGTGCAGGGCCACTTGGTTTATTGTGTCGCCTATTCGTCGTCTGTCGTCGGCCGTCACACTTACCTATGCAACCTGACCTTGGCTGTAACTTGAAAAGTATTTGACCTATGTTCATAAAACTTCACACACCTCGACATCTTACCTCGAGGAATGTCGTTAAACATGTCCAATAACTCTGAATTACATTTTGGCTGAGTTATGCCCCTTTTCATAAAACTTTAACCTGCAACCTAACCAGCTGAAATAAGCACATGGAAGGTGACACAAGTGTTCAGTGGAACACCCTTATAGTTCATAGTACAGGTGTTGTGTTTGTTAACAAAAGCTTAAACACTTTTTTAAATGAGTTATTTGTATCACTAGGTGGGTCACTCTGGTAGTGGTAAAAGTACAATAATCCGTCTGCTGTTCCGCTTCTACGATGTACAAAGTGGTACAATAAAGATAGATGGACAAGATATAGCACTGGTAAGTATAAGGTGGTACAATAAAGATAGATGGACAAGATATAGCACTGGTAAGTATAAGGCGGTACAATAAAGATAGATGGACAAGATATAGCACTGGTAAGTATAGGGTGGTACAATAAAGATAGATGGACAAGATATAGCACTGGTAAGTATAAGGCGGTACAATAAAGATAGATGGACAAGATATAGCACTGGTAAGTATAGGGTGGTACAATAAAGATAGATGGACAAGATATAGCACTGGTAAGTATAGGGTGGTACAATAAAGATAGGACAAGATAAAGCACTGGTAAGTATAAGGCGGTACAATAAAGATAGATGGACAAGATATAGCACTGGTAAGTATAAGGCTGTACAATAAAGATAGATGTCCAAGATATAGCACTGGTAAGTATAGGGTGGTACAATAAAGATAGATGGACAAGATATAGCACTGGTAAGTATGAGGTGATACAATAAAGATAGATGGACAAGATATAGCACTGGTAAGTATAAGGCGGTACAATAAAGATAGATGGACAAGATATAGCACTGGTAAGTATAAGGCGGTACAATAAAGATAAATGGACAAGATATAGCACTGGTAAGTATAAGGAGGTACAATAAAGATAGATGGACAAGATATAGCACTGGTAAGTTTAGGGTGGTACAATAAAGATAGATGGACAAGATATAGCACTGGTAAGTATGAGGTGGTACAATAAAGATAGATGGACAAGATATAGCACTGGTAAGTATAAGGCAGTACAATAAAGATAGATGGACAAGATATAGCACTGGTAAGTATAAGGCTGTACAATAAAGATAGATGGACAAGATATAGCACTGGTAAGTATAGGGTGGTACAATAAAGATAGATGGACAAGATATAGCACTGGTAAGTATGAGGTGATACAATAAAGATAGATGGACAAGATATAGCACTGGTAAGTATAAGGCGGTACAATAAAGATAGATGGACAAGATATAGCACTGGTAAGTATAAGGCGGTACAATAAAGATAAATGGACAAGATATAGCACTGGTAAGTATAAGGCGGTACAATAAAGATAGATGGACAAGATATAGCACTGGTAAGTATAGGGTGGTACAATAAAGATAGATGGACAAGATATAGCACTGGTAAGTATAAGGCAGTACAATAAAGATAGATGGACAAGATATAGCACTGGTAAGTATAAGGCGGTACAATAAAGATAGATGGACAAGATATAGCACTGGTAAGTATAGGGTGGTACAATAAAGATAGATGGACAAGATATAGCACTGGTAAGTATAAGGAGGTACAGTAAAGATAGATGGACAAGATAAAGCACTGGTAAGTATAAGGTGTTACAATAAAGATAGATGAACAAGATATAGCACTGGTAAGTATAAGGTGGTACAATAAAGATATATGGACAAGATATAGCACTGGTAAGTATTAGGTGGTACAATAAAGATAAATGGACAAGATATAGCACTGGTAAGTATAAGGTGGTACAATAAAGATAGATGGACAAGATATAGCACTGGTAAGTATAAGGCGGTACAATAAAGATAGATGGACAAGATATAGCACTGGTAAGTATAAGGTGGTACACTAAAGATAGATGGACAATATATAGCACTGGTAAGTATAGGGTGGTACAATAAAGATAGATGGACAAGATATAGCACTGGTAAGTATAAGGTGGTGCAATAAAGATATATGGATAAGATATAGCACTGGTAAGTACGATGTGGTACAATAAAAATAGATGGACAAGATATAGCACTGGTAAGTATAAGGTGGTAAAATAAAGATAGATGGACAATATATAGCACTGGTAAGTATAAGGAGGTACAATAAAGATATATGGACAAGATATAGCACTGGTAAGTATAAGGCGGTACAATAAAGATAGATAGACAAGATATAGCACTGGTAAGTATAAGGTGGTACAATAAAGATAGATGAACAAGATATAGCACTGGTAAGTATAAGGTGGTACAATAAAGATAGATGGACAAGATATAGCACTGGTAAGTATGAGGTGGTACAATAAAAATAGATGGACAAGATATAGCACTGGTAAGTATAGGGCTGTACAATAAAGATAGATGGACAAGATATAGCACTGGTAAGTATAAGGCGGTACAATAAAGATAGATGGACAAGATATAGCACTGGTAAGTATAAGGTGGTACAATAAAGATAGATGGACAAGATATAGCACTGGTAAGTATAAGGTGGTACTATAAAGATATATGGACAAGATATAGCACTGGTAAGTATAATGTGGTACAATAAAGATAGATGGACAAGATATAGCACTGGTAAGTATAAGGCGGTACAATAAAGATAGATGGACAAGATATAGCACTGGTAAGTACGATGTGGTACAATAAAGATAGATGGACAATATATAGCACTGGTAAGTATAAGGTGGTACAATAAAGATAGGTGGACAAGATATAGCACTGGTAAGTATAAGGCGGTACAATAAAGATATATGGACAATATATAGCACTGGTAAGTATAAGGCGGTACAATAAAGATAGATGGACAAGATATAGCACTGGTAAGTATGAGGTGGTACAATAAAAATAGATGGACAAGATATAGCACTGGTAAGTATAGGGCTGTACAATAAAGATAGATGGACAAGATATAGCACTGGTAAGTATAAGGCGGTACAATAAAGATAGATGGACAAGATATAGCACTGGTAAGTATAAGGTGGTACAATAAAGATAGATGGACAATATATAGCACTGGTAAGTATAAGGTGGTACAATAAACATATATGGACAAGATATAGCACTGGTAAGTATAATGTGGTACAATAAAGATAGATGGACAAGATATAGCACTGGTAAGTATAAGGCGGTACAATAAAGATATATGGACAATATATAGCACTGGTAAGTATAAGGCGGTACAATAAAGATAGATGGACAAGATATAGCACTGGTAAGTATGAGGTGGTACAATAAAAATAGATGGACAAGATATAGCACTGGTAAGTATAGGGCTGTACAATAAAGATAGATGGACAAGATATAGCACTGGTAAGTATTAGGCGGTACAATAAAGATAGATGGACAAGATATAGCACTGGTAAGTATAAGGTGGTACAATAAAGATAGATGGACAATATATAGCACTGGTAAGTATAAGGTGGTACAATAAAGATAGGTGGACAAGATATAGCACTGGTAAGTATAAGGTGGTACAATATAGATATATGGACAATATATAGCACTGGTAAGTATAAGGTGGTACAATAAAGATAGATGGACAAGATATAGCACTGGTAAGTATAAGGTGGTACAATAAAGATAGATGGACAAGATATAGCACTGGTAAGTATAAGGTGGTACAACAAAGATAGATGGACAATATATAGCACTGGTAAGTATAATGTGGTACAATAAAGATAGATGGACAAGATATAGCACTGGTAAGTATAAGGTGGTACAATAAAGATAGATGGACAAGATATAGAACTGGTAAGTATAAGGTGGTACAACAAAGATATATGGACAAGATATAGCACTGGTAAATATAAGGTGGTACAATAAAGATAGATGGACAAGATATAGCACTGGTAAGTATAAGGCTGTACAATAAAGATAGGTGGACAAGATATAGCACTGGTAAATATAAGGTGGTACAATAAAGATAGATGGACAAGATATAGCACTGGTAAGTATAAGGTGGTACAAGAAACCAGGGCTTTTTAGAAAGAAAAATGGAAAAAGGCCTAGGCCTGCGGGGGAAAGAAGCGCGAGACTGTCCAAATTGGGAAAAAATAGTTTGATTTTCGCTGTTTAGGGGAATGTTTTTTCAAAGGAAAATTTTCATTAAAAGGTATATTTTATGTATAGTATCAATGAGGTTTCAGAATTTATTTATTTTAACATACAAACTATGTAAAGTCTGTCACTTTATTGGAAATATATTATCCGAGAATTGGAGAAAAAATATAGGTTTTTGCAATTGGGAAGACTTTCGACCCCACTTAAATAGGTTAAAAAAGCCCTGGATAGATCTATAGAATAAGATATAACACCAATAGTTGACCTTTTTTCCTTCGATTATTATTAGTAGAGAATCTTGAGAGGCATTTGCGTTCATTGCAGTCCCAATCTTCCGTGGCTGGGATAGTAAACACGCTGCGGAAGGTTCTACCCAGGAAAATAGGGTTATCTGCCTTTACCAAAAATGTTGACCATCATATATGGCCTAACATGTGCTAAAAATGATGTATACAACATTCAAACAAATCATTGACCTATACTTTATATTTTTTGTTTCATCTATATTGTAATGTTGTAAAATGTAATATATTATGTAAATGAAAAAAATGTCCATTCAGGTGAAACAGGAGTCCCTGAGGAAGTGTATAGGTGTGGTGCCCCAGGACACGGTGCTGTTTAACAATAATATATTATACAATATGTCATACAGGTGAAACAGGAGTCCCTGAGGAAGTGTATAGGTGTGGTGCCCCAGGACACGGTGCTGTTTAACAATAATATATTATACAATATGTCATACAGGTGAAACAGGAGTCCCTGAGGATGTGTATAGGTGTGGTACCCCAGGACACGGTGCTGTTTAACAATAATATATTATACAGTATGTCCATACAGGTGAAACAGGAGTCCCTGAGGAAGTGTATAGGTGTGGTGCCCCAGGACACGGTGCTGTTTAACAATAATATATTATACAATATGTCATACAGGTGAAACAGGAGTCCCTGAGGAAGTGTATAGTGTGGTGCCCCAGGACACGGTGCTGTTTAACAATAATATATTATACAATATGTCCATACAGGTGAAACAGGAGTCCCTGAGGGAGTGTATAGGCGTGGTGCCCCAGGACACGGTGCTGTTTAACAATAATATGTTATACAATATGTCATACAGGTGAAACAGGAGTCCCTGAGGATGTGTATAGGTGTGGTACCCCAGGACACGGTGCTGTTTAACAATAATATATTATACAGTATGTCCATACAGGTGAAACAGGAGTCCCTGAGGAAGTGTATAGGTGTGGTACCCCAGGACACGGTGCTGTTTAACAATAATATATTATACAATATACGCTATGGTCGCATTACTGCAGAGGATCAGGAAGTTTATGATGCCGCCGATGCTGCCGAAATACACAAACGGATCTTGACATTTCCTAACAGTAAGTTTTGTATGTTGTTTTATAGAACAGGAACAGTTAACTCTGTGGTACAAAACTATCTTGATAATTTTAATGATGGTATATATGAGATTTTGATGTTGGATGAAACTTTGCGAATGTTGGAGTACATTTGAGTGACCATGAAATCTCAGATGCCAGTCAACACAAACAACTTACATTAGGAGCCTCTCTAAAAATATTGTGGAGTGGAGTGCGTGGTCCAGTGGTAGAGCATTGGACTCCAGATCGAGATGTTGTGGGTGCCATCCTCTCCATGGCCATGTAATTTATCCTTGAGTAAGATAATTTATCTACACTGCTTAGTACTGATTCTACCCAGGTAGTCATCGAGAGTAATTGATATAAGTAGCAAGAACTTGTTTTGCAATCATTGTAAAAGAAAAATGTTTAAACTAAAATACATATTTTTATTTCATCTTCTTTTGATTACCTTTTAAAGGGGCACATCTAGGCAGTTTGTTTGTATTTATCAAGCATTATATACTGAGGGAAAAAAGTTTAGCAAGTGTTTGTTGCACCCTGAAAATAATACTTTTTTGGTTGTAAAATCAAGAAATTACTGCCATAGACACACTATTTTATTAAACACAAATCAATAACAGCTGAACATCTTAATGAAGTAACGAATAAATGAACGTAGGGGTGAAGCCTGTAAAGTCCCAGAATGTCAGTATATCTTGTATACAGTATTATTTCATCTAAAAAACTTGCTAAACTTTTTTCCCTCAGTATATATTAAGCTTCTTGACTTATTAAAGTTCTCCGGCCATGTTTTGTTTCATGAACATGTTTATATTTATTTAAATTGAAATCAATACACAACAATAGTTAAAAATGAAAAGCAACTCAGTCATTAATATGATAAACTGCTATCATTTGCCATACATTGCATGCAAATAATAATAAAATGTGTGCAATTTCATTTTTTTTTTTTTTGGCTGGGGTTATTTCCCTTAATCATGTTAATAACATTTTTTTTATATTTTGAAATAAAGAAAGAGCTTTTAGAACCTCTGTGATTCACATTTCCTATATTAAAAGGCATGAAAAGGTTTTTTCTTTCAAATAATTTAATAGAAATAGGGCATGGTTGTTGTACATCACCTAAACAAGAATATGTGTCCATCAGACATGGATGTCCCGCTTTAAAGTTCTCCAACCATGTTTTGTTTCATGAACGTTTAATTAAATCGAAATCAATACACAACAATATATATTTACAATTCACACATTGCAATATCTGTGAAAAGCGAGAATAAGACTATTTGATGACGTAGAAAACTTTGAACAGGTAAATGAATCCACAGGTAAATGTATTTACCAATTATCTGGCAATAATTATGCAGCTATACAATTCAGATTTACCTCATTTCCCCGTGCAGTCACGCAGTGGTAATAATAGTATCTACGTCATGCAAATAATACTTATTTTTACATACAACTTAGTCATGTTAGTAGCGGTTTTAAATATATGTTTTTTCTCCGGGACTCATATGATGTTTAAGAGTTAAATTTGTTAATTGATAATACTACAAAAAGGGTGGCCATTCACCTTTAATCCAATAGCATTTTGATTTTACACCAGAAAAAAAGGTACAACAGTGTTGCAACCCTCAAATTATAATTAAACATTAAAGTAATGAAATTTGGAGCTTATAGTTTCTCTTCATTATTCTACTTGAGGTTTAAATATATACTGAGAAAAATAAATTTGGCACATAAAATACATGTCATTTCCATAGACGAGATACAGAGGCATATATGTTGCGGGTCAATGATAAAATGACATAGACCAGGGGATACGCGATTAGGCGAAGTCGCTAAAAACTTCTCTTTAGTTTGGCCGACTTCGCTTTTTTATTCATGTGGGGCGAAATTTGAGTCGCCGTCATTTTCGGCAAATTCGGGTCAATTTCGGCAATTTCAAATGTGATTAACCTCATAATAAACAAAAGCCTCTAAAATACACAATCAGCGCGTGTATCACACGTACCTTATTTAATCCCATTACCATTAAATAACAACGCGACTCTTATCTAATCAGGGCAATAGCCTAATTATTGATCTTTATCGGCTTGCCTTAGGCGAGATGAGAATATCAACC
>JAWPHD010014985.1:0-57941 GCA_037043455.1 Cyrtodaria siliqua | reverse complement strand
TTTTTGATTCATTTTGTTGCATCTGTTTTAGTTGTTTAAAAATTTATTTAAGTTAAATGATGTTATTTAAATTCAATTTTGCAAGTCATATAAGCAGAGTCTTGGTGCTTGTTGTGGGTGTTTCCTCCCCCCCCCCCCCCCCCCCCCCCCCCCCCCACCCCCTGACCTCCTCCCACCCCACCCCCGAGTACTGAATACTCTCTAATTTAGAGCGGAGTACTGAATACTCCTTCATTTTAGACCCGAGTACTGAATACTATTTAATATGAATTTCTTCATAAAAATTAACCAATGTGCTATTTATTAGTCTATTTTTATGAAGATTTGATATAAAAGGACATTTAAAACTGTATTAAAGGTTGTATCTCACAGTTTTGCTGTTTTATCGCACCGCCATGACAATTTTTGTGGATTTCAACAGTTTAAATGTACTTTTAAAGTGATCTTCTCTGTTTTTATTTATGTTTGCTCAGTTGTTATTCCGGTGCATTTTTACCTAAGGACAAGGTCTGATACGAGGGTGTTTTGGCCCCCAAAATATTTAAAATGCAAAGGTAAATATTTTACTATTATCTGTAAAGTATTCTGTTCAAAAGATATTCATAATTGTTTTATTTATCTAGAAGATTTTTGATAGGGTCTTGAAAAGTGGCATTTTTGGTAATTTTTCATATTTTGTAAATGTTGGACCTCTGGGCAAGAAAATATAGAGCAGTTCTGCAGGTTAGAAGGTTCTAGGCCCATTCTCCATATTTTATCTAGATGTCAGTGATGAGCCAGGCATGTTCGTCCCTGTTTGGCGCCATATAACTTTTCTTGTGTTGGTGTGCCATAAAACCCCAATTCCATTCAGTTAACTCCATTTCTATATTTTCTTGTTCAAAACCATCATCAACAGGCAAATTTTACAACAGATGTTAACTGACCTACTGATGGTATAATATAACTTACATATTTTGAGAATCCAAACACTCAGGACACAAAATAAATGGCTTTAACCAGCCAGATGAAAACCCAAAACTGGAGCATCAAATTAAGTTATCAATTCGTAAATAATTTAAACATACATGTATTCAGTCAAGGATATTTCAAAAACCTGTGAATAAACCTATACTTTTAATCAGCTTATATACCTAATTATATGACCTGAACACCTGGATAGTTTTGATAAATGGGTTTGTTGTGTAATTTTGCCGTTATTTTGCAGGTTAGTTTCTTTAAATCTCTGGAAGGGGTTAGCACTGCATATAACCAGAACAGTTAATGTTTGTGTTTGATGCCCCTGGAACCGTTTTCATACCTAAACGTTCAATGTCTTGCCTGTGTCTTGCCTTAGATTACGTATATTTTGTGGTATTTTTGTGTCAGCTGTATTTAGGGAAACTATCTGAATATATATCTTGGATTATACTAAAGCCTTCAAACTACAATTTATTAATTCCATTACATGATCATTGTTTATACATCAATAAACATTTGTAAGGAATAGTTGCATCTCTCGACATTATTGTGAAATAACAGCTGAGAGGTGTCTGGATGTGATGACAGTTGCAAGAATTGGAATATCCTGGGGGAAACAAGAAATTTACATTCAACGCATTTTTTTATTTTTTTAATACATTGTTGGAAATATCCTGCCAATACAAACCATGTTTTCTGTAATTTATGGGAGTGTAAACTGTCGAATCCTCTGTACATTATTATTTACACTCCAATAAAAAACGCATGAATAATTATTATCACTTTTTTAACGCTTTCAGCATTGCTGCATTTCAATTAGTACTTTTTAAACAGATTCAGTATTGTATTGAGTCATTGATGTTGTGGTAGAAGTTATAAATCATGTTGCTGGTTCAAAAGTGTACATTATACATTATTGTAAGTATTTGTCAATGTGTTGAACTAATAATGAATTAGAAATTTGAATAAATTTAAAAGAAAACGTATTTGCTTGATTTTATCTCGATCCAAATAACACATGTATATATAGGGTACACAAAATAATACTCTTGGGTCCCAAAAGCAAATTCAGCAATCCACAGTCAAATTCAGCAAATTATGAGTCTCCTACTGGTGTTTGTTTGTTTAGTGTTTAAGGTCATTTTTCAGCACATTTTAGGCTATGTATGATGGCCGATTCTTTGTGGTGGAGGCAGATCACCCACTTATTCTTGATCTGGATGGAACCAGTACTGTATACCTCTCGCCATCCGCAAGAATCGACACTTTCTCACAAGTTGAGCTCCCAGTGGGATTCGAACCCGCAGCGTTGAGAGAAGAGAAGGTTTACAACGCTACAGCATAAACTATCTGACAATTGCACTTTAAACACCTGCATAAAACCATTACTCAAAGGAAACTAAAGTTAATGAGCAGAAACCAATTTTCTGTTTATTATTATAGTAACAGTGACTTTGACCTTTGACTATATGCATCTATGCATCTAACATCCAAATTGTTGGTCACTGTGACGTACTTTCGATAAAGTATAGGTCCCATCTGGTCTCTGCTATGACACGTGTCTACCACTATGAAGGGTGTTTTACGGCAGGTCGACACATAAATAGGTCATATTGTGCGCCAAAACCGACTAAAGATGAAGAAATTGAATAGTAATTAAAAAAATGTAAAGATAAAAATATTAAAAATAAGGGATGATATGCTAATAATATAAACTATATATGTAAATCAACGATACGGGTCAAAACAAAATATAGTTCAATCTGATTACTTCACCATAGGGCTCTACAAACAGGCTGTGGCCTTCAAATCTAATTATAGTAACAGTGATCATGACCTTTGAAGAAGCAACCAGAATAAAATCCAGAGCTTCCTCACCATGAGCAGTGCCTTTTGGAGGTTTCTTTAAAATTCCTCAAGGAAAAGAATGTAGTGGAAAGCAATTTCTTATTTATAGTAACCTTGACCTTTGACCAATGACCCGAATAACGCTTCCTTTCCTATGAGCTGCACCTTGTGTGAAGTTTCGTTAACATCCCTCAAGGGAAAGTAAAATTATTAAGCTGAACCATGGACTTTAACATATATCACCCTTTTGTCATTAATCAAAACCCGCTCTCCTTTCTCGAAGATTTCGAGTTTGGGGTGTCTGTGACGTCATATCCGCCATTACCTCACCCATAAATTTAAAAAGAGTTCAGAATACTGATCTCTCAATTTATGCATTAAATATAATAGGACTCAGTTGTGAGGTATGTAAATAGATAGGTTTATAACCGCATTACTACTGTCTCACGTAGATCTAGCTTTTATGGCGATATCGGTAGAGCGTCCGCTTCACATGGAAGGGGTCTCGAGTTCAAACCCGCTGAGTGCCTAAATATTTGTGTAATTTTTCCAGCCATGTTAAACGTCAAAACAAAACGATTTTCGACAAGGACCAATATCATGTCACGCTGATCGATCATTTTAGAGAAAGTCTCATATCAATATCTCTTATATTTTTCAAGAAGTAGTCTCTATTTTTAGCTATGGTGGCCATCTTGAATTTCGACCTGAAATTTCGCTAGGAGCAATAAGACATCAAGATAAACATTCCTGTGAACTTTCATGAAAATCTGTCAAGTATAAGACAAGTAGTCGCTGCAAGTTTTTACTATATAACTCTATGTAAACAAAGATGGCCGCTGGTGGCCATGTTTAATGTTGAATCAAAATAATTTTCGACAAGGATCAACATCATGTCATGCTGATCATTTTAGAAAAAGTCCCATATTAATATCACTTATAGTTTTCAAGAAGTAGTCGCTACAAACTTGTTTTTTAAAAACCTATTTTTAACCGTGGTGGCTATCTTGAATTTCCGGCTTACCTGCAATTTTGCTAGGATCAATCGGATATCAAGAGCAACATTCCTGTGAACTTGCATGAAAATCCGTCAAGTAGTTTTAGACAGCGATGCGTAAGTAAAATCGCTATTAATCCAGAAAACATCAGGATAATTTTGGCACAAGACATTCATGTTTTTCTCACAAACCTCGTACAAAATGAAAACATAATTTTATTAGGTTGTGTGTGTTTATACATAGCAATAAGCACACGAACGGCATTGTATTCATTTTCTATATGCATATGGACCCTGATAGAAACAATCTATATCTCGATGACTCGGCCGTTTTTTGTTTTGTTAATCATAAATATTATTCTTTTATGTGACTCGTATTGTTTTCTTGTACCATGGATATAGAGTATGTAGATCTATGATCAAACCATACAATTATTTTCATCAATTCAATTCAATTCATTTCAATATTTTATTTGGCATAACATTTACATGTTTATTGACTATAAAACAAGGCAGAATGCAATACACAATATTTCAGAGAAGAATACAAACATACTTCATATAGAGAATGAATACATATATTACAGTGGAAGTTATAATTATTACATTCTATCAATGGCATTTGATCACATTTTAATACCATTATCAAAATTGTGTTTAAAACACAATTATATTTAAGGAATTAAAAATAATACATATGAACTATGACTACCCTTGCATCAGACTACATGTATTTATTATTATTTATTTTATACTTATCCTAATTCAATCAAGTATCAAAATTGTGTTTAAATCACAATTATATTTAAGGAATTTAGAATAATACATATGAACTATGACTACCCTTGCATCAGACTACATGTATTTTTTTTTTTTTTTTTTTTTTTTTTTTTATACTTATCCTAATTCAATCAAGTTTGTTTTGTTTTATCCCCGTGTGGTTCTCGAGGGCCCCGTTTGGTCACGGGGCAAATAATAGGGCCACTGCAGATCCCTTTGGAGGGATAGGCAGAGGGGTAGAATCCCCCCAAATTCATGTTCATTTTATCATTTTTTGTTCATGTTCTTTAAAGGTCTTCATCATGATCCCTATATATATGTAAATTGGGCTGTCTGTGGTATTTTTGACAACTCAAAAATTACCGCAGTATTTCCTTATAAAAACTTCAAAACTCCACCAAATCAACCCAACTTTAAACTATTAAAAATCAGCATGAAATGCTGATTTTGATTGTTTTTGGTTATTTTTTTTATTATTGTTTTTTTGGTTTATATTTCTATTCTTCTGAATTTTAAACACTCCTTATTATACAACTTAAATTTCCAATAATCTTGCATCCTCCTAATTGAAGCTGCACCACAACCAACACACACCTGATACTTTGCATAAGTACCTTTTTTACATTTTATACAAGGCACTGCTTGGGTTGTTTTTAATCTGTATTTATGCAAACTACAATAATCTGAATTTTTAGTTGGCTTGTTTTTACACGGGTTGTGTAATCCAATTTTAAGAAATTTACAAACATTTATTTCCATTGTCTATCTTTACTATAAATATTTTTATATTAAATAAAAAAAATAATAATAATATAACAAATAAAGAGTATGGAAAACGAAGAGAATATAAAAAACTTAATACGTTTGTACGATAACGGTGTAATAGACAAAGAAACATTAAAACATAGTCTTATGGTTCTCTCACCGCCAAAGGTTACTCAACAACCAGAGGAGGTTAAAGAAACCCCAAAAAAAATTGTTTTAGAAAACTTACGTAAAAGACGTCGCGATAAAAAGAAACGTAGAAAAGATAAAGCAAAATTACAAGTTAATGATGTAAAAATACCAAAAGTTAATGATGTGAAAATACAAAAAGTTAATGATGCAAAAATACCAAAAGTTAATAAGGTGAAAATACAAAAAGAACTAAAACTAGTTGATAATCCTAAATGCGGCTATTTTAAAGCATATGAAATATCTGCTAAAAATTACAAAGATCCAAGAATATTACTTCAAGATAAAAAATCTATAATAACAAAACAAATAAACGAAGAAATAAAAAATAATGGAATAAAATTCCAATTAGGTCTTACCGTAGAATTATTCAAAGATGATGGTGCAACAAAAAAATACACTACAGCAGTATTACATAGTGAGCAAAATGCAATTTTATCAAATGAAAAAATAGATGAACTTTATGACAAATCATCTGATGATATACAAGAAAGTTTAGAAAGATTTACAAATACAGCATCAGGATTAGAAGTTGATTATTGTATCACACTTTATCTTAATCTTGCCAAATATGAACCATTAAAAGGATCTTCCTATATCCCTCTGCATAAGGCAATATCTGATAAAAAAGCAATTATAAATGTTGTCAACAAAGATAACAAATGTTTGGAAGTATCATTAGTTTCATCTATTTGGCCTGATAAAAACAACCCAACTAAAATGTCCAGTTATAACAAACACATGGGTAAGTAAACATGAACGGTATTGATTGTCCCACCCCAGTTTCACAAATTTCAAAAGTAGAAAAACAAAACAATATTGCAATTAATGTTTACGGATATACTGCATCAAACAAAAATAAAAGAACATCAATCTTTCCATACAAAATATCAAATCAACCAAAAGATATAAAAAGAATTAACTTGATGCTAATTTCTGAAGATGTTGAAATTGAAGATGAAAATGAAGATGATCCAAACAACGAAGAAGGTATCATAGATGATAATTATGACCCTGACAACCAAAAAGAACCTGAAAAAGAAACAAAATATCATTACTGCTGGATTAAAAATCTAAACAGATTACTTTATGATCAAAACAAACATCATGATAAAACTTACTTTTGTGATCGTTGCCTCCATGGCTATTCTGCACAAAATTTACTTGAAAAACACAAAATAGACTGTGAAGGTATTAACAAAAACTCATGCAAAATTGAGATGCCAAAAAAAGGCACAATTACCAAATTCAAAAATCATCACAAACAAATGCATGTACCTTATGTAATATATGCTGACTTTGAAAGTATAATAGAATCAGAATCTAAAAAAATTGGCAAAAAATCAAAAATAACCAATGTGCGCAAAGCTTGTGGATTTGGATATCAAGTTGTAAGATATGATGGTAAAGCAGAAAATCCTGTTATTTACAGAGGTGAAGATACTATGGAAGCATTTATAAATTATTTGGAATGTGAGAAAAGTAATATCAATAACATATTTGCTCATCCCAAACCTTTAATCATGACAGACCAAAATGAAATAGATTATGACAATGCAACTCACTGCTGGATATGCCAAACAGTAATTAATAATAACAAAAATGGCAAAGTGAGAGATCATTGTCATTTTACAGGAAAATATAGAGGTGCAGCACATAAAAACTGCAACCTGAAACTAAAAATAAGACCAATGAAAACACCCATTCCTATTGTAATTCACAACCTTAAAGGATATGACAGTCATCTTATAATGCAAAAAATATCTAAAATATCAGGCAATCTAAGTTGCATCCCAAACAATTCTGAAAAGTATATTTCATTTAGTGCTGGACAGCTTAGATTTTTAGACAGTATGCAATTTATGAATTCTTCTTTGGAAAAATTAGTCAAAGCAACAAATGAATCTGATTTTAAAATTACTAAAAATCATTTTGGCAAACAAGCAGATTTACTTTTACGAAAAGGTATTTATCCGTATGAATATATGGACAACATGGAAAAATTTAAAGAAACACAATTACCACCCATAGACATTTTTTACAGTAGTCTTAGAGGTGAAAGTACAAGCCTCAAAGATTACGAATATGCACAAAAAATATGGAAAGAGTTTAACTGTAAAACACTTGGTGACTATCATGATTTATATCTAAAAACTGATGTAACTCAATTAGCAGATGTATTTCAAACTTTCAGAAAAACATGCATGAGTGCATATAAACTTGACCCTTTACATTATTACACAGTACCTGGATTATCCTGGGATGCCTTACTAAAACATTCAGAAATAGAACTGGAACTTTTATCAGATGTTGACATGCACTTATTTATAGAAAAAGGCATGCGTGGTGGAATTAGTATGGTATCAAAACGATACGCCAAAGCTAACAATCCACTTGTTGATAATTACAACTCTAAAAATCAAAACAATTTCTTAATGTATTATGATGCTTGCAACCTTTACGGCTGGGCAATGAGTCGGCCACTCCCATATTCTGGATTTGTTTGGAAACAAAAAAACAAAAGTGGTAACTTTTCTAAGCCAAAACCTGGCAAACCCGGAAAACCTGGCAAAGGACAAATGCTAGAAGTTGATTTGGTTTATCCTGATAAACTTCATGAATTGCATAATGACTATCCACTTGCACCGGAAAGATTAAAAGTAAAAAAAGAATGGATGTCTGAATACCAAACAGATTTGTTAAAAAATAAAAGTATGACAAACACAGAACAACTAGTTCCTAATCTTAGGGACAAGCACAAATATATAATACATCACAAAAACCTGGAACTGTATTTATCTTTAGGCATGAAACTAAAAAAAGTACACAGAGTATTAGAATTTAATGAAAAACCATGGATGTCATCGTACATAAATCTAAATACTGAACTAAGAAAAAAAGCTAAATCACCATTTGAAAAAGACTTTTACAAACTTATGAACAACTCTGTATTTGGCAAAACAATGGAAAATCTCCGCAAGCGCACTGACATAAAATTAATCCGAACTGACGACACTGAAAATGAAAAAATAAGAAAAATAATAGCCAAACCCAACTTTAATCGGCGTATAAAATTTTCAGACGATCTGTCAGCGGTGCATGTAAACAAAACAAAACTAATATTAAACAAACCAATCTATGTTGGAATGTCAGTTTTAGATTTATCAAAGTATCACATGTATAATTGGTATTATAATACCTTAAAGAAAAAATATAATACTTTATTATACACAGATACAGACAGCTTACTTGTAGACATCAAAACAGAAGATGCATATAAAGACATGGCTGAAATGAAAGATGAATATGATCTAAGTGATTATCCTCAAAATCACCCAATGCACGATGATACAAATAAAAAAGTAATAGGCAAAATGAAAGACGAATGTAATGGAGTTGCCATAGCTGAATTTGTTGGGTTGAGACCTAAGATGTATTCTATTTTGAGAGCGGATGAGCAAATCATCAAAAGAGCAAACGGTGTAAAAGAATATGTAGTTAAAAAACAAATAAACTTTGAAAATTACAAAGATGCATTATTTAGCAAAAAGGAGTATAATCATGAAATGAATATGTTGAGATCTTTGAGACATCAAATATTTGGCATAACAGTGGACAAAGTTACATTGTCACCATTTTATTCAAAAAGATCCATACGGGATGATGGCATCACAACTGATGCACACGGTTTCTATAAAAACTTATGAATTTGGGTATCAGCAGGAACAATAAGTAATTCTTCTTTGACAAATCCTCTTTGTGGCGCTGGTGCTTTTAAATAATAAACTCTTATACCTTGCGTCACCATATAACTTTTAATCTTGTGAATATCTACACTCCACATTGGATCAGTTGCTCTGCGTCTTCCACCTTCTTGTTCCCCGGGTTGATATAAATATCTTACACTTGCATTCATACAGATAGGATCATCTTTTAATATTTTTGTTTCAACAGGAGGAGGCTTTTTTGTCTCCGCATTTATGGCTTTAACAATTTTTCAGCCATGATTATCATACAGAATTGCTACAAGCAATGCTACAATCAATGCTACAAGCAAAATAAGTCCCATATAGCCCCAAAATACACACAGACGATGTTAAACAATGACAGAACATGTCAAAATATATACAGACTATACTCAAACGATACCCAGACGATGTCAAAATATATACAGACGATGCTAAACAATCTTCAACTACACACAGAAGATTCCAAACAGTCATCAACTGCATACAAAAGATTTCAAACAGTCTTTAACTGCATACAGACGATACTAAAATTGGTTGTGTTCTAATATTATTTTAAAATAATATTAAAATATATCATAATATAAAAACATGGAAAACAAAAGAGGATACTTGACACAAGAACAAATAGAAGAACTTCGTGGACTACGTGGACAAATATCTGCGAACCAAGCGATGAAAAGATATAGAATTGGAAATGACAAACTAAGGAAGATATGGAACCCTCGTATTACAAGGGAGAACATTACAAGAGAGGAAGAGATTGAAAAACCATATACGGCAGACGAACTTATACCACATGACAACACAGAACGTGACAAAATATTAAAAGAAATAGCTACACCAGAAGATGTGGTGTATAATCTGGAAACCATAGCAGAAGAAAGTCGCAAACAGACGCAACTTCTCTCCCGTCTTCAAGAAGAAGAAACAGATGACATAGATTTGTTGCTGAAACAGCAGGAAGATGATGTTTTGGAAGACGAACAAGAAGAAGAAAAGAAACAAACATATTCCATGCAAGAGATAGGGAAAACGGTAAATGGTTTTAAAAATTTTGCATTCATATATATGGGTATAATGACAGCTATATCAGTTTTGGGGATAACATGGAAAAATGTAAAGACACCTAAACTACAGGCAACAGCTCCAGTAGAGACGCCTAGACCAAGTTTGTTTAAGAAAGAACCAGACCCGTTTGATTTATTTTAAACCCAATGTTCCAGTTTTGTTACCTTTAAAAATAGCAGCAATTAATTAATCAGACGCAAGCTTAATGTAAAAGCTCAAAAACATCATGAAATAAAAACTTTGGCAGAGGCTAAGTTAAATAGTATAAAGCAGTTAATATCAAAAGCGTTGAGTGATGCACAAATATCTGATCAAGAGTTTAAGATGATTTTAGATGAGTTGGATAAATATTATAGTTTAAAACAGGACACCAAACAAAAAAAGGCTGAAATAAGTGAAGTTCAAAAAAAAGAACTAGTGGAGCAGGGAAGAAAGGAAGCAATGGCAACATTACAAAAAAGTCTAAAAAGTGTGTAATAAATTGTTTTAGTAATGTGTATGAGTACGATCCACCACCTTTGTATTCAAGGTCAGAAAATTGTTAATTTAAATGTAATTTTAATAACAAATTAACAAATTTGTTTTGTATTAAATAAACATTTTATAATTTTGATAACTTATAAAAAAAAAATTAAACTTGCAATCTTCACTACCCCTATTTAAAAAAAGTTTTAATAAATCAAGTAAAATCACCATTTCATGGAATATTTGGGCAAAATCAACAAAAACATGATTTTTAATAGTTTAAAGTTGGGTTGATTTGGTGGAGTTTTGAAGTTTTTATAAGGAAATACTGCGGTAATTTTTGAGTTGTCAAAAATACCACAGACAGCCCAATTTACATATATATTCCCTGCATTGTTTCAGGTGCTATCTCGCTCGCATCAAAAGAGCAGTGGCAGAAAAACAATAACGTGGCTCCAGCGTAAATGGAGTTCCTACGATAGAATTTGCAGCAACTCTGCAGTTCAGGGTGAGAAGGTTCTAGGCCCATTTTCCAGATTTTGTCTCCATGTACATGGAAGATGAGCCTGACATGTTCATGCCTTTTAAGCGCCATATAACCGTTTCATGTGTTGGTGCGCCTTAAAACCCCAATTCAATTGTTTTGTTTTAGCCATATCGCCACTGAAAATTCTTTGCAGAAATCCTATTTTCAGACATTCAAGGAGAGATAATTCTGTCATGCATGATTGAATCTGATTGGTTTTCGAAAGGAATCGAGATCTCATGTATACGTATATTGTGATCAACTTTCTCTAACATTTTCATTTTACAATTATTCCCCTTTGACACTTATACAAATTAAACATTTCTACATAACCACTTTTTACCCCCACCGATTAGGCAGAGATATATAGAATTGCCGTTGTCCGTCTGTCCTTCCGTCCGGTCCCATACCTTTGGTAATGCCTCATCCGATTTCAATAATATGTTGCACAAATGTTCACCACCTTAGTACGCAAACCGTCAAAATCGTGTTTATGATTTAAGAATGTGTGTAACTAATGGAGTTTGCATTGCACAAAGGCAACGTCACTGCTGGGTATATAAAAATACAACAGTTAATTCTCTAATTATATTTACACTTATATAATAACATCAAGCTCTATGTTCCAGTGAGACAGCCAGTGTCTCTCAATTACTCTCCTTAACCTGGTCTTGTCACTACATGTGTTAAGTAAAATCACATTTGCCTCCATGAAATTAAATGTATAGGGTCTCGGTGACAAAAACAATAGAAAAGACACGTTCTAAAAAGTAAACAATATTAAGTTTATCTTTTACAAGACACTCACTTTACTGATGCGGAAAAAAACTATACTCAACAAAAAAAGAAACTTCCGCAACTTTACCCATACATGTAGACACAATGAAAATATATTTTGTTTGGTCTTATATGTTATTCTTTTGTTAAAAGGCCACCACTGTCATGAAAACAATTTTCCTTGAATAAACTTGTACGCACAGTTATTCCCCTTGTTTTGGGTTAAACAGCATTTCCGGGTCTTGTGGTTTAAACTTTGATTTAACACAATTTTGTTCTATTGAAATAAACAGAAGATAACCCCCAGCATCAAAAAGACTGAGAAAGTAAGCTGACCTGTTCACTCACTTTTGCGCCATACAGCTTTCAAAAATGAATATTTTCGGATTATCTCCCTTTATAATACAAATATAGTGATTTCGCAATTTGAATAAAACATGTTTTAGCAGGAACACACTAACTCTGGTTTTTGATGATTATTAATATTGATCAGAATGATTGAGTGATAAGTATAAAATGATGAAATTATATCTAGATTGGTGTACACAGTGTAACAAAGTCAACCCTATGCAAATCACAGCTTAAAATGCGGAAGTTTCTTTTTTTGTTCAGTATATATTCAAGTTCAGTGGGGATATGGCTGCTATTTAGTAATTCTTCAAGCCAGTCCAGAGGAGTTGCTATTCTTTTTAACAATACTTTTGAACTGAAAGTGCATTCAGAAATTAAACATGAGGATGGAAATAAACTAATTATTGATGTCTAAATCGATGGGAAACGGTTAAATATAATAAACAGTTATGGTCCTAATAGCGACGATCCCCAAATTTGAATCGTACACTTAAAAAAAATATTACATCCAGTGAATATCCTTCAATAATAGCAGGTGACTTCAATTTGATATTAAATCCTGAAATAGATTGTTTCGAATATGTTAATGTTAATAATCGAAATGCCGGAAATGTAGTGATTAAAACAATTGTTGAATGTAGCTTAATAGACTGTTGGCGCGATCAAAATTTGGAACTTGGTTTAGAAAAAAATCTAAAAAAAGGGCTAGGCTAGATTGTTTTCTTACTTCAGATAACATTTATACGTATATTGATGAAACAAAAATCCTACCAGGCTATAAAACTGATCCTTTTAAAACTTGATTTTAACAACTTTTATAAAGGCAACTCATATTGGCAAATGAACAACTCCCTGTTAAAAGATGCAGAATATGTTGAAGATATGAAACAGTGATAACAACAATAAAAACTCAATACGCAAAAGAGGAACAGTTAGTTGATATGGACGTCAACTTAATGCAGCAGATCTACAATTTAATATAGATGACCAACTTTTTTTTGATGATTGCTAATGGAAATAATGTTCCCAATGTTGAAGAAGGAGAAGAACTAGACGTTGACATGAGATCCATCTCCAAGGAGAAAATACACCGGGCAGTCAACAAGATCAAGGCCGGGAAGGCGCCTGGTTCAGACAACACCCCACCAGAAGCATTGAAGGCAGACAGTGCAACCACTGCAGAGGTCATGCACAAACTACAACAGGATATCTGGGAGAAAGAGGAGATTCCTGTAGAGTGGAAGACGGGCATCATCATAAAGCTTCCCAAGAAAGGAGACCTGAGCAACTGCAACAACTGGAGAGGCATCCAACTACTGTCTCTCCCATCCAAGGTCCTTGCCAGAATACTCCTAGAGCGACTCAAGACAGCCATCGACAGCAAACTGGTGATGAACAGGCGGGGTTTAGAACAGAACGATCATGCACTGACCAAATCGCAGTGCTGCGCATTATCATCGAATAGTCCCTGGAGTGGCAATCCCCTGTGTACATGAACTTTATTGACTTCCGGAAGGCGTTCGACATGATTGACAGGCGAATAATCTGGAAGATAATGAAGCACTATGGGATTCCAGGGAAGTTCACAAACATCATACGCAGTTTCTATGAGGGCATGATATGTCAGTTCGTACACAACTCCGACGTATCACCATCGTTTGCAGTCACCACCGGAGTAAGACAAGGATGTTTGCTCTCGCCCATGATCTTCTTGCTTGTCATCGACTGGGTATCGAAGCAATCTGGACTTTGCTGATGATATCTGCCTCCTGTAACACTCCATACAACACATCCAACAGAAGACCGAGTCCCTACAACAGACTGCGGTCTCTACAGGACTGGCCATCAACACAAACAAGACCAAGAGCATGCGAGTCAACGCATCGTTCAGTCACCCCATCAATCTCGAAGGTGACCAAGTTAAAGATGTGACCAGCTTCACGTATCTTGGAAGTGTTGTGAGCACAACAGGAGGAACAGAGGAAGACATACAGTCCAGAGTTGGAAAAGCTAGACATGCGTTTGTCACCCTGAGGCCTATATGGAACAACAAAAATATACGCCTCTCAACCAAAATCCGGCTATTCAACTCCAGTGTACTAACCGTCCTACTGTATGGGGCAGAGACATGGAGACACACAAAGTCACTGGACAACAAGTTGCAGGTCTTTGTCAACACATGCCTCAGACAGATCCTAAGAATCCGCTATCTCTAATAACAAGCTCTGGAGGAGAACCAGACAGACACAGTCATTAAACAACGGAAATGACGGTGGATTGGCCACACACTCCGGAAAGATCCCCAAAGCATTGTCCGACAGGCCCTCGACTGGAACCCGTAAGGGAAGAGGAAGAGAGGGAGACGTCAGGACATGGAGGCGAACTCTTGACACCGAGCTCCAAACCATCTCCATGTCTTGGAAGGAGGCAAAGGCGGCAGCACAGGACAGGTCCAGATGGCGAACTGTAGTGAAGGCCCTATGCCCATCACAGGGGTGAAGAGGATTAAGTAAGTAAGTAAGTAAGTAATGGAAATAAAGGGGAAAACCATAGCATACTCTTCATATAAAAAAAACCTTACAATAATAAGGAACATATTCTTCTGAATGAAATTCAAAATTTAGAAAAAGAAATAATATTAGAACATGACTAAATAGAAAATAAACGGAATGAACTATATGGAATTGGGGAGAAAAAACTAGAGGGGACAAAAATAAGATCTAGGGCAAAATGGGTCCAGGAAAGGGAAAAAGCAAGCAGATATTTTTGTAATCTAGAATTCTAAGTCAATGATAAGGTTAAAAACAAAAGATAACAGAATTATTAAGTTTCCAAAAGATATATTAAATGAAACAAGAGAATTCTACAAAAATCTATATTCTTATAATGCAACCAATCATGGAAATCTTAAAGAGATACTGTCTAACCAATTGCAAGCACATACCTATACATGAAGGTTTTAATAGAGGCGAACTATCCATCTCTCAGAATCAATGTTTTTTTAAATTTGTATACAGAAAGGAAATAAGATAAGCAACTCCTCAAGAACTGGCGACCAATCTCACTTTTAAATGTTGCATTTAAATTAGCTTCAGCAAGTATAGCGCAAAGACTAAAACAAGTTTTACCATTGATTATCAATGAGGATCAAACTGGTAGATACATGGGGGGAAATACTAGACTACTGTGTGATCTAATGTTCTATGCAGAAAAGTATAACATTCCAGGACTAGTATTACTCATCGACGTTGAAAAGGCTTTTGATTCAGTTGCCTGGACATTCATATTTGAAGTTCTCGATTATTTCAACTTTGGGCCTTCTTTTACGGAATGGATAAAAGTTTTGTACACAAACACCGAATCGTGTGTTTCAGTAAATGGTCATCTCTCAGAATGGTTTAGTCTCCAGAGAGGTTGCCGACAAGGCGACCCGCTGTCACCGTATATGTTATTCTCTGTGTTGTGCAGAGATACTGGCTGTTCTCATCAGAAATTATCCCAATATAAAAGGTATTAAAGTCGGGTCCACAGAACATTTGATAGACCAATATGCAGATGATACATCTTTAATGTTAAATGGTTCAGAGAATTCACTTAGAAATTCCCTTAATGAGTTAACATTTTATACAGAAATGGCTGGCTTAACATTACTATGGATCAAACTAAAGTCATATGGATAGGTTCAATGCAAAAAAAGTAATACTAAAATATGTGAAGACTATAAATTATCATGGCAAAATGTATTTACAGTGTTGGGCATAAAATGTTCTGTTGATCTTGAAACAACGTTAGACATTAACTACGAAGAAAATATCTTGGACGTAAACAAATTGTTAATAAACTGATCTAAAAGAATACTAATACCTATTGGAAAAAATACCGTAATAAAGAGCTTAGCTATGTCCAAAATAAACTTATTTTAACTTTACCAAATCAGAAGCCAGAAAGTATTCAAGAATTAAAGAAAGAAATATAAAAAGATCGGACAGGGAAAGTAACATTCAAGGAGGACAGTCAACTCTTTGAACTTTTTGTGGGATGGAAAACCTGATAAGGTCAAAATATGTACTATCTGTCTTAATTACTCACAAGGTGGTCTTCGAATGTTGGATTTGGACATATTAACTTACTTGGATCAGAAGATTACTATCAGCCAAAAAAAAATTTCTGAATATTTTCAATGAATTGTATGCATGTATTTTAAACTTCTCTTGTTTTGGTGCTGATTATATATCTAGACATATAAATAAATTACATAATCCATTCTGGAAAGATATCTTTATCAGCTATAAACTTTTCGAATGTAGTTCAGATCCAAAATCTTGGAGCAAATTTCATTCCACATATTATGGTCGGACAAGCTTCCATTTTTTTTAAAACATTGGTATAAATTTAGGAGGAGTAACTTTCATAAATGACATTATGAACCATAACGGAAATTTATTGACACTAATAGAAATTAGACAAAAATTTAACATTCAAACCATTTTGTAGAATATGAAGGAATAGTGGCATCAGTCAGAAGTGATCTAAATAAATGTAACTTCCCCAATTTCTCGAGCAATAGTCCAACTCCTATACTGAAAGAAAAAGAAACGCATAATGGGTATTTCCACTATATATTGTATGTTTAATATGCTACTGCTAATCGAATGGTACAGGGCGACATTAGGCAAAGCCTTTCGGAAAGAAAGTTTAAATGCACCGAACACACCAACGGTTATCCCTTTAACGTTTCATTATCGACAGAATACGCATTTGTCTCAAGCAGGTGAGCAAACTTAGGCTTTACACGTTGCAATCTCTTAACATTAAGCACAATACTGAAATGGCTTGACCTTTTCAAGCGAAACTTCAACATTTATGACTTTCGTGTAACAAAGTATACTTTGATTAAAAGGTCTACTACATGACAGAGTTGTCCTTTCTGTAATTAGTTGTAGCCCCTTTTTGTACAAAACTCGTTGAGATATATCTGGAATATTAGGTGAAATTAGGTGTATATAATAGTGTAGTATAGGCAAATTTTTGATTATGCGTTTCTTTTAATAGGAATACTTGGTAAAGATGAAAAAGGATGTAGATCCATTTATGATGCAATGCTATCCAATAAAACTGAAGCCTTTAATGATACCTCTCGGTATCTGGATGACATACTGAACATTGACAACCCTTTCTTTCCAACTATGGTTAATTATATTTATCCTAAAGAACTTCAGCTTAACAAAGCTAATATATCTGATAATAACGCTTCTTTTCTTGATTTAGATCTCTCGATTGAAAATGGTAAAATAATTAGCAAAATCTATGACAAGAGAGATGATTTTAATTTTGACATTGTTAATTATCCCCACTTGGATGGGGATGTTCCCCGAGCAACTTCTTATGGGGTATATGTGTCTCAACGTATTCGTTTTTCTAGAGCTTGTACTCGAGTTGAGGACTTTAATATTCGTAATCTTTGTATAACTAAAAAGTTACTCAATCAGGGTTACCGTTACCATAAACTTCGTAAAACCTTTGCAAAATTTTATTATCGTAACCCTGATCTTCTTTCCAAATATAAAAGTAATTTAAGGACTCTTCTGCGACAAGGACTATCACAACCTGACTTCTATGGTGATGTGATTTATAAACTTCGTAAGATTCTAGGTCATGATCACTTTCATACTATCTTTGTTAAACTTGTTAAAAAGTTTATCAAAAGAGGTTATGACCCTATCATTTTGCAACGTACTGCATGCTTGGTGGTGGACCCTTTTACAGTTCGCCACTATGCTTTCCTCTTTAATTGTACGATGACCGGACATGCTGTGGACCCTGTGATGACGCCTACCTAAAGCCCATTGGGACGGTGGCGTTTGATGTTTGTCCATGATATTTCTTGTCGTGCCCTTAATGGTTTATTCTCTTACTGCTCTGGCTTCTGCACAGTCATTGTGTACCTTCATTGTGGCTTTCTAGGCTATTGTTTTTTTGTATTATATTTACACGAGCATATTTGTGTTTTACTTATATTGCCTATTGATGCTGCCATGTTGGTTAGAGATTAGATCATGGCGGGGATTTCTTTATTTACACTGTCCTGTTTTAATGGGATGACAGTAGGGTAAGTGTGAGGTTTGGTGCATCCTAGAACAGGTTTAAACCCTCAGTGGCCTACTTTGCCACTGACCGTTCCAAGGCGGTAGCCCTATTGTCAACCCTTTTTGTGTTTGTGATGTCGTTTGCATTTATTATTGCTTTTGCCTTCTTGTTTGTCTGTTTGCGTGTTTGTTTCTGTGTTTTGTGGTTTACTGTCCTCCTTGAATGCTACTTTCCCTGTCCGATCTTTTTATATTTCTTTTCTTAGCAAGAAAATGGATAAATTATTTGCATATTACACACAATATATACTGGTCAAAATGATTTCATCTATCTTTCAAATCGACAAAAGACTCAAATCTGCAATGGTTGCAGTTCAAAATAAATCATAGAATTTTGGGAACAAACTATTTACTTTAAAAAAATGAATATTTCTAATACAGATCTTTGCTCTTTTTGCAATGAAGATATAGAAACAATAACACATTCTATGAATGTACTGTAGTAAACGATCTTTGGCTAGCATTTGCAAATTTCTTTTATAATAAATATAAGGATATAAAAACAGTATGGTCAGTAACTGACATCATCTTTGGAAATAATAATAAGTATGATATTGTTTTAAATAATCACCTCCTTACTGCCAGAAAATTTATAATCAGTCAAAAATTAAAAAACACTAATCCTACTCTAACAATGTTTAAAAGCTGTATTCAAATACTGTTTCAAGTTGAGAAATGTATATAGCCGGCAAGAATATGAAACAAGACATTTTTTAAAAACAATGGGGAAAATACATGATTTTATTCTAAAAAAAAAAATTAAAAAAATACACACAAAAAATAAAACATGATGGACCTGATTTAAAAAGAAATACCTTAGTTGGACTTGATGAATCCAACTTCTGTTATTTTTTATGTATATTAAGATTCCCACTTTGTATATAAATTCTCCATTTATTCCATTAGTGAACAGAACAGAACAGAACATATTCTTTATTTATGACTTAAACAAATGTTTCTCGTCATATAAATACATATTACATTTGTTAATATGTGACAGGTCAATGCAATTTTTACATTAAACAATGAAAAAGTACAAACACACAACCATGCATACTATACACTCATACAACTCACCCATTCACTCTCTCATTAGTGCACACTATGTTTTCTCCCTTTTATAATGTCACTTTATATGTTTTCATTGAGTTTCTATGTTAAACATAAAAAGCTATTCCAACACGACATGCTTCTAAAATTGTAACAGATAACTGTTGTAAAGCTAATAAACATTAATGCTATTCATGTTATCTCCCCTGCACACAGGGCAATATAATATCTCGCTTTATCTCCCTTGCTAGAATACACTGATTCTTATATAAGTGAACTACATGTAACATCGATGTGTAATAGAGAAGGACATTTGATATTACTCATGGAATACGTTTAACATGGATCATTGACTAGTTTCAAATGAGTTCTCTCGTTAAATAAACCTTTATAACATATTGTTGTAATTGCTCCACTACTCACAGATGATTGGAATTGAAACAAAAGCCCAGTATAAAATACTGAACATACACAAATCTGATGACAGTAATAGTTATTAGGCAGAAGACATGTTAAGAGATATTTAAGGGCTGTTATGTCACAAATCCAATCATCAATTGTAACCATACTAGCTACTTTCATATATTATATGGTATCATATAATATTTCCAGATTGTACATTTAGAAAAACACAAAATATAACACGATACTATATTCACTAGATGCATGTATATTTGTAGAACTCAACAATAACATTGTTAGAAATAGAAAAAATAAAAAGTTATAAAAAAAAGAAGATTCCTACGAAGTAGGTACATCATTTTTATAATGCTTTTCGTCTATATCACTGTATCACTCTTTCGGACAGATGATATCATTAGTTCAGTTTGATATCGGTGTTTCATTTTAAAAACATTATATCTCTTATTCGCATAGGTTATACCACTGGTTCGAATATGTGATATCGCTTATTCATGTTACATACATGATATCACTGATTTGAATATGGATATCACAGATTCAAATAATAATGTATGACATATTTGAATGAGTGTGTATATACATATAAGCAACATTATAACCGACATATTAATTTGCTCGCGTTTATTAAGGGTAGACAGTGCATACAAAACCGACGTTTTTTTTTAATTTTAGCGCATGTTTCCGGAAACATAAACTCCCTCCCACACACGCGCGCACACACATCAGTAATCTTAAATGTACACAGAAATGTCAAATTGTCAAATCAGAACTCATCAACTTCTATTTTTCTTACCTTTAATCATAGTTTTCAGTTTCATGAACTGCTCCTTTAATATAAATTAAAGTTCTCCTGCCATGTTTTGCTTCATGAACATGTTTATGTTTATTTAAATCGAAATCAATACACAACAATAGATATTTACAATTCTCGAATTGCAATATCTGTGAAACGCCAGAATAAGATTTTGTTTGATGACGTAGAAACACGGGCGCTAGTAGACACATGTTCATATTAACTCTGTATTGCATTTAAGCAAAGTTATGTTCCTTTTTCAACCTCAAAAATCTGGTTAAAGTTTTTAGGCAAGTCCTTGTATGTCAATAGGTGATTGTTACTTATTAATACAACTTCAGTAAAGCATGTAGACACATGTTCCATAACTCTGTATTGCATATTAGCAAAAGTGTGACCCTTTTTTCTGAATAAATATTTTCTCTATAGTATTTTAGAAAAGGTGTAGCCCCTTTTCGACTTAGAATTTATTTATTTTATTTTCTGGCAATCCATTTATTTCAATACCCACTAGCCATAAATCTCTGTCAAAGGAGCTTGACAAGTGTCACTCAGAGTCATCAAGGACACAGACACATGTTTCATAACTTTTTTATTTCATTTTAGCCAGATGATGTGTTGTTTTTTTCAACTTAGAAGTTCAGTTAAAGTTTTTTAAGCAGCTTCATATATTTCCATGAAACTCACTGCATACATCAAATGACAACGGCAAGCCTGTAAATATCATTTGCCCCATAAACGCCCACACCTTCCCCACTCCTACATCACCACATATAAATAGACACACATTTGTTATATTCTTTTGGTTTCTCTTCAGTTACCATGTCTGCACCCTGCTCTCTTCCCCACACCCGCCCCCATATTCATTCTGGTGTACTGAAGGTCTTTCTTCGATATTTGGTATTTGTTTACTGACCAATAGTGTTGTTCCGATTAATCGATTTGATCGATCATCAATCAGTTATGCTTTTGATCTGATTATTCGATTAAAAATGTTCATGATCGACTTTACTCGGTTGTTGAAAATTATGGCTTATTTCATTCTCTTGTACTAAAGTATTCAAGAAATAAAATGAGTTATACTTGTGCAACAAGTAATCACATATTTATAGCAGTTATCACAATTTTTTTTTTTTAAATATATATATGTTGGTCAGTTTTATTCTGTTCCTTTATTACCAGAACATACTTGAAATGTGATCCTTTTCTTCATTTTTGTCTGAAAAAGGCTTACACTTGCTTTTATGGCAGCCATGTTTAATCGATTAATGATCGATCATCGGTCGGTTAAATATTCAGATAATCCAGGGCTGTACAAATCATATAGCCCGACGCCCGGGACTAGTCCAAAACCAAAGCCGGGCGTGTCACTTTTTCAAATATTTCAGTACCGGACTAGTTAAATTTTAAAAAAGAGAAAGTCAGGCACACTGATTGAAATAGTTCAGTCCCAGATTTGTCCAATTAACAATGTCGGCCACCTGTCATAAAACAACCCCAGCACACTTCTCAACGTAATCCTTTAATTGCACTCGTTTATGCACAGACCTAATAACAAAGTTAATATGTCTGTGGTTTATGTGATGCAATTAGCATCCACAGCGGCGATCAGCGATGACCCCAGGCAATTTTATGAACAATCAACCATGTCGGAAGTCCCGCCTCCAAATTACTTTAATTGACAGTCGACATTGTCGACACGACATGGTCGACAATTCGACAATTCGACAATTCAATGTCGACATTATCCAATTAAATGACCCGATGTATTTTAATCCAGACCCGCTAGCCAATGAAACGACTACTTCAGATAAATCACATGTTCGTCACGTGAATACAAGTTCGTCACGTGGTGAGCTGAAAATGGCGATAAACTAAAACAATAACACTAAAACGTTGATTAATTAGCAATCAGGCCGATTAAATCGATCATGAATTTTCAGCCGATTCCCAACACTACTGACCAACACCTCCGTGCACCCCCTACACACTCACCTCACCACCACCTAAACTCCACAATTAAGACTTGACCTTGTGAATGAACTGGCACTATGGTTGGGGAGACAGAAGTGTCAATGGCCTTGTCTAAAATTGACTGTAAATGGTGGAGCATGCTGTCCTTTTGACAACTCTTGTTTAATATGAATCTTTCCATATATGGTGGATGGAACTCCATGTGCTAGTTTTAATCTTTAGTTATGCTTGTCCGTGTCTGCTTTCTATGTGAGGCCCTTTTGCTCTTCTAAATGACTACCATGACCACTAAATACCCCATTCATTACTACCATGACCACTAAATACCCCATTCATTACTACCATGACCAATAAATACCCCATTGCTACCATGAGCTATGCAAACTACATTTATTATTACCATGACCACTGATATCATATTTAATATTTATTAATAATGAATGTCAAACACCAATGTTAAATACTGTTATTTTCCCATTGTTTGTAATATCTCATATCGCTTGTAATGTCTCCATGGAGTGAGTCACTGAATGAAAGTATTTTTTGTAATGTCACCCCAGTATAATTTGTACTGTCTTATGATTTTGAAGTCAAAGCAATGTCCTATGCTGAACAGTGTATGTATATACATATAAATGCAAATAAAAATCAGTGAACATTCAGGGTTTGACATTAACAGTTGTATCCTTGTCCTGTGCCATGTAGATTCTACTGGGGACAAGTTAATTGTCCCAGGTGACCTGTCCTACGGACAACTAAATTTTATAAAAAATAAATGAATTTTAAATCTTTTAAACTTGTGACTGAAAAAAGGGTGATACTATTCCCCGGTCGATTTCCCGGTTACTTCCCGGTTAAAACCCGGTTGAAAAGCGGTGGCAAATGTGATGAGTGTGTTGATGTTTCAGATGTTTTAATGACATATATGTCTCATATATGTATTCATTTTTCCATAATCACTAAAAAAAAAAATGTTAAGAAAAAAAAAGAAAGTAGTTTAATTAAGTGTTGAATATTGGTGTTTTTTCACAATAATTTGACTGGTTTTGGCAATTCCCGGTTCAGTTTCGGAGACAGTTTAAGGATAACAATACCTTAATAGTTCATTATTTATTGTTTTATTTCATAATATATGGTATTATTAACTCATAACAATAATAAAAATGGAAATAAAACAGAAAATAAACGTTTTATTGCTTCATTTCCAACACCCGTATTTCGTGTAAGGAAAGCCGTAGAAATTACAGGTGAAGCGTTATTTCTGCACGTCGTGAGAAACAGTACACAATAGATTCAAGAAAACTAGATAGATCTACATAGATATTATCAGTATGTAAAACAACACATATCGAAAATATGAATTGGTATAATTTAATTATAGTTTTTTGCAACAAAAATTAATGAACTGTTTAACAGGAGGAAACCTCAAAATTGTAAAATATAGCAAGTCTTCATATATGTAACGTTAGCTATACATTTGTATGCGACATACACACGACAGAATAAAAATAACATTATATATAAAAGTATGTGTATGTAGTACACGGATAATAATACCGTAGAGCTAACGTAACTGTAATTCGAATGATTATAATTAAACTATAGGGTTTTTATAGAGACAAGACGGACAGGTTCATTATTCTAACTTAATTTGGGAGACACATTGTGTATGATACCATTTTTTACATTTTTTATTTTGACATGAAATAAGGTCGTCAACGAAATCAGGCTGTCTACAATGGCACCATAACTGTATATTTATTACCTCTGGGTTAAAACAGGACAGACTTAAATTTCTTCCACGTATTGGTTCTTTTGGGAAAGGTGTTATGCGTCCCGTTTCCAGACACTCAATTAAATGAGGACGCATTGCAGATACATTATAAATATTTCTAAAATTAAAGGAAAGTGGCAAGTGACAAAACTCTACTACATTCGCGATCGCGAATAAACCGCAATCATAGGAATATGGCTGTTGTTGAACCCTAGGATTTTTTATGTTGATAAACTTATCACTTGAAGATGCATATATTTGTGATAACTGAATTTTTAAATTTAATTTGATATCTTTAAGGCGTTCTCCTAACCTATCAATATAATAAACAAAATCTCTGTCTGGAACTGTTTTAAAACTCATGATCCAATGAGTTGATCCATAAAAATGTATTTGGCAAGCGGGTGCTACGTGCCGATTTTTTTTTTTTTGTATGTTCCATTTATTTGCATCGTCAATAAAGAACGGAGTGTTAGTTGTAGCTTCTAGGCCATTTATATGAGGAAAATCTTTTTTCAAAATTGAATTAACGGCTGTCATATGCTTATCATTTAACAAATCAAAATTTGTAATTTCGTGTTTATCCGATATTTTTAGATCTAACTCTTTTAACCACCAGTCGTCGTTTATTTGCGCGGAACTATTATTTGTATTATAAATTGTAATTATTTCTTCGCCGCTTTTTTCGGGAGACATTTCAGGTAATACTAACTTCCGTCTCTTATTATTTATTAAAATATTTTCTAAAGGTGACTCTTTTCGTTTTTTTCAGAGCTAGTATTCTTATAAATGCACGTTTCTGTTTTTATTGGTGTTGAAGAATCAACCCCAAAATTAAGCGATATTTCTGCATCGTTAATAAGAGTAGTTTTATTTGGAGATTGGTTCTTTTTTACAGTTGAAATGGCAATTTTACGTTTACTTTTGGTCATTGTGACATTAACCATTTTGGATGAATTATTTGGCGTTGAAGAAATGGGTCCAACAAAATTGTCCGTATTTACATTATCGTTTTTTTTATTTAGCTCCAGAATGTCATTAAATAAATAAATTCAGATGGAATAACGAAGTAAATTTGAAAACTTCAAAAAGCAAGCAGATTTAAAGTGATAGTTAAGGTTGACGCGTGTCAAAGCACAATGATTATACATGTGTATTCCTGCCTGTCTAAAGGTGCGAATTGTTCTTTACAATATACAGCAAAATCATTTAATCCCATTACAGTAATCGAAACGGTAATAATAGACACACGTATCTAGTTAAATGAAGCTGTTATTATAGCAGGGACCCGCGACAATCTTTAATCTTTAAGGTCTTATTAATAGCGAGCACAGCTAGCGAGAAGTGCCGAAGGCACTTTGAGCGCAAGCGAACTTTACGGTAACGGGAGAAAAAAAAAAGTAAAAAAAAAAGTAAAAAAAAAAGTAAAAAAAAAAAAAAGATAATTGCTAATCTATGTGTCTCAATTTTGATGGTAAATCGTCGTTGTCACGCTTTAAGCATTTCTAACGCAGACACCGGCTCCCACTATAGGAGATTTAGTTTCGAAATTCTGATTTGTTTTCTTTAAAACAGTTTTCTGTGCAACGTTTCCGTTATGACTGGTTAGAGTAGAGTTTTAGAAATAATTTGAAAGTCTCTCCGACTCCTTCACAAAGTCCTATAGAATATGTGCAGCAGAATATTTAAAGAGTTCAAATGCGAAGCTAAGGCTTTCTAGAAAATATGTGGTTTCCGTGGGAAATTTCAAAATGACAACAAATGCAGGTATATGCTGAACATGTCAACAATTGCAGAGCGCACAATGATTAAACAACCCTCGCAGCATATGTGAGTTATTCATTTAGTATGTTTTTTTATTTGTAAACACTCGGTATGAAGGTTAAATTGTCATGGCCGGAAACTTTCCACATTATGCAAATTAGCGCGTGACGGTGTTTATTGACATTATTTGCAGACGACTAGTGATGACGAAGGTAATTTCTGGAAGACTCGAATTGCTTTTACTATGTACCAGGGCTTTATATACATATAAAGCCCTGTATGTACTAACACGTTTGTGAGTTGATGTTGAACTAGTTTAAATGATTAGTTATGGACAAATCGATTATAATTGCTTTGACTTCGTACGATTCTACGAACACTTTTGTGAGTTTATGCAAGGACAAATCCTTGGTAACAATGGTTTATGTTGATTAATTATTTATGGACAAACCACCACCCTCAACGCGAACGGAAAGCGTTTCTTCAGACTTCCCCCTTAGAATAATCTACAACCACCCCCCCCCCCCGCTCCCTCCTCCCCCCCCCTCCCCCCCCCCCCCCCTCATCCCACCCTGAAAAAACTGAGGAGGTTTCCTCAGAGAGACCTCCCTGTCCTGGAAATTCTCAGACTACAATCCCCCCCACTCCCCAGCCAGCATGGCAATATCGGATAGATTTAAGTAATTGGTCGGAATGTCGGCCCGATATCTATCCGTTATCTGTCATAGACATCGGGCTGTTATGCAGACTGCCACTCTGTTACCGATATCTATCCAATACCAGTGACAGAGCGGCAAGGCCCGATGTCTATCCATTACCTGTATAATATAGGAAACATATTGATCCAACATCGGTCCGATATAGGCTTGCTGACTGGGTTTGTGTGTTCTTTTTATGATTTGCTGAAAAGATATTGATCAGATGTCGGCTAAATGTTGGATATGCCGACGTAGAGACGATTAATTCAATATTTTCCAATTTTTGAATTTTTTGTTTGTATGGCATTCTTAATTGATTGTTCAATACATTAAAGAGGATGTTGCAGTATTCTGAAACTAGTTTCATTTACAAGGGCTTTAAAAAACATGGAAAAACTGAAAAAAATATCAAAATATCTTAAAAAAATATATGAGATATGACCTTTTGAAAATGTGCATAAAGACTCTAATGTAGGCAGCCATCTTTGAATGATGACATCATCGCGCCTTTTTCCATGTATGGAAAATAGATAGTGTTTAAAGCAAATAAATATATTAAATTATAAATAAAAAGTAAATATTTATTATACTGTAAATGCTTGTGTTACGATTTACATGAATTTGCAGTGATATTCTTTGTTTTAAATGATATTTAGCAATATGCAATAAATGGTAAAAAGGCGTGATGACGTCATCAATCCAAGATGGCTGCCTCCGTTTGAGAATATTTGCAAGTTTTTAAAAGATTGTATCTCCTGTATTTGTTATGATATTTTGATAATTCCTTTAGCTTTTTCCATTGTTTTTAACGCCCTTTTAAATGAGTCTAGGTCCAGAATAGTGCAACAACCCCTTTAATCTGAATGAATATAGCACATTTCTTCTGATGTCTATTATTATATCTTGGGCCAACGTCAGGCCGGCGTAGTTTGTATCAGTTGATACCATATATCAGGCCGCTGTCGGTCCGATATAACACACCATAAATCCATAAAGGGCGGTAATGACATGTCATTTTGAATATTGTATATTTGTTGTTAATGTGAACAGATATTCCTCGCAACTGTCATTTTTTACATTGCAAAATGATGCTAACTACATTCACAAGAGTTTTATTTATTGCTAATGAATATTTTTCCAGTCAAGCTAATTGAGGAAAGCTCCTACAAAAAGATATATATAAGGTAGTCAGTATTCATTAAATTGATTTGATAAAAAAAATTGGATGGAGTTAAACGCCCGATAACCTTGTATGTTGCGAAACACATACATTTATTTTGGATTGGTAATCCGATGCTCTAGCTACATACTGTGCTAGCTGGTTGGTGACAATAGAACAAATTCGATGTTTATCTGTCATAATGGGCACAGATGGATAGTAAACTAAAAGGTTGTCTGACCGATGATGGATAGTAAACTAAAACGATATTTAACCGATGTGTAGCCGACAGGAACGTCGATCTGCCGCTATTGCGTCCGGTAACCGAACGCATTCCCCCTCCAAAAAGTATGTTTTTTTCCCCCCATTTGAGACTCAAAATTCCCCCCTGAAACCAAAAAACTAAATAAAAAAAAACTTCTGGTACGTAAAATATTGAGTACGAACTGTATTCAATACAAATAAAACATGTAGACTATAATTCCCCCACCCAAGGGTATGGGTCGTAGTCCCCCAAAACAGATCGACGGCCCTGCGCCGATCTCAGACCGATATCGTTTGCGATACTGGTCCTATAAAAAAATATGGGGCCGATGAAGGCTAGATATAGGATTGCTGGCTGGGTCCTCACCCCCTAGATTTGTTCATTTAAAAATACCTCCCCCCACCCCCCACACACTCACACACACACCGACCGACCTACAAAACACACACACACGTGTGTGTACCATGGTGTGGTATTCCAGTGTGGCAGCACTATAGACTGTAGATAGATACATTACACTAAACACAATCATAAGTCCAGATTCTATTGTGCCCATACAGGTGGGTGTCCTATCGTTTAAAATATGGTGGATGGTCTGGTTCTCATTTATTTGACTCAGATAGTGATTTGTAAGTCATATCTGTGGTATGGTAAAATGACCTCATTATAGAACTTAAAAACCGGAATTGTTTGTATTTGTTTTATGACAATTATGGACCAGTGGTACGATTCACCGGAACAACAGACTAGAACAGAGATGAAACACCAGGATGTACTGGAACTGCTTCTTCAGTGAAAAGCAAAAATGAGATTTACACTACAGAAGGGCTTCATCACACTGAACATCTTCAAGAAAAGAGTCATCTATCCTTTGTTTATATTTAAATGGTTGTCTGTGACTGATAGTTGCATTATTCTGTCAGGCATTTACAACCAGCATTGGATGGTGACCATAGCATCTTTTAGGAGTGGGCCCATTGGGTCAGTCACACACACATTGGATTTCTTCAAACCCATACACTGAAGTGAATGCAACTTGCCAACTTGTACAGACGGTTCTTATTCAAGGTAAGATCAGGACAGATGGACTGTGGTGTTAAAATTAAAACAATTATCCCTATCTCTCATCTATTTGTGAATCATATTTACTGTTATCGGCTAAATACACAGGTCACAGTTTGCATATATTTAGTAATAAATAATAACAGAAAATATCAACATTTCTGGCAAAAAGAAAAAAAATGTAAAAAAGCAATTGGAACAATGTATGTATATGTATAAAGTTAACAATCTTTCAGTTTAGTTATATCACGACAGTGTATACTTGAAGCAGTGAGGTAAATGCTGAATTTGGCAGTTTAGTTTCTTTCAAGCTAGTCTAAAACGTTTTTATCTAAATATACTGAGTTGCAAAAGAAAGTGTATACAGCTCAGTTGTGAAAGAAAGTGTGCAATGAGTTTTTTTTAATGATTTATTCATTCTTCTTATTACTATTGAGGCCCCCAGGAGGATGGAAGGGGTACATCTTCCTTTGTTCCCTGAAAATATGAGTCAGTGTTCCCTTGTTCCCCACAACTATTTTGCTTTGTTCCATAAAATTATTTGTCCTGTCCAATGTTCCCCTGTTCTCTAAAAGTATTTTTAATGTTTAAAAGATTTGCTAATGTTCCCCAAAATTCATTCTGGCCTACAGTACACTGTCATCACAAAAATATTGTTTGAAATGTTAACTTTTTGTGATTTTTTTTTAATATTAAAACTATATGTTAGAATTTTATTTCCTGTAAAGTCATGTTCCATTGTTCCCTAACCTAAAAATGTGTGTCGATTTTCTCTTTTCCACTGAAAATAACAGCCATTGTTAACAGCCATTGTTCCCTTGTTCACCAAATACAAATGGCTATTTTCCCCAAAACCCCTGAAAGGACCTCATTATTGTGTTGCTTTCAATTGTATTGTTCTTTCATTGAGTTTTATCAGTTTAAAATTTACTTTCACATTTTCTGTGCTCGCCTCAAGGTTTTACCTTAGTTCATATTAGCAATATCATAATATATCCTAGGAAGGACTATTCTAATTAATCAAAGGTATTGAAATATAAATCGAGTAAAAAGGACAACAAAAAATATATATTTATTAAAAAATAGTAATATACAGCAACAAATGATTTAATCCCATTACGGTTGACACGTGTACGTTGTAATCCCTAGTTAAATGAAGCTGTTAATGTAGCAGGGACACGCGGCAATCTTTAAGGTCTTATTACTAAGAATATCATAATATAGGTCTTATTAATATTAATATTAATTGTAAGTAATTAAGTATGAAGAAAAAATGAATAGGATGTTTTAAGCTTCCGCTTTTAATTACGCCGTCACTTGTACTTTAATCGTCACAAACAGAACACCGTCGCACGAACTGATTGAATTAAGTGTAATGTTTTATATTGAGGTACTGTTTGTTTGTCAGCTTAATTTGGTTTCTTTAAAGTTTTCAATTTGAAGAGTAATTTCATAATTAAACCAGTTGTACACTTAATCAAAGCCATGATCGGGAAACAAACATTTAACACTTTTGAATAACATGTATTGATAAGTACTATTGAGGAAAACTAATAATATTACAATTATTACATTATACTTTTATTAGAAATTACAATAAGAGTTTCAGGCTCAATAACATATACAGTTTCATACCCACTAACATTTAAGTGGACAAAAGCATTCAAGCTGTAAAATTTAAATAATACAATAATACAATATATCATTGGGAATAAGGTTTTAAAAATCTGTTTCTCACGACGTGCAGAAATAACGCTTCACCTGTAATTTCTACGGCCATCCTTACACGAAATACGGGTGTTGGAAATGAAGCAATAAAACGTTTATTTTCTGTTTTATTTCTATTTTTATTATTGTTATGTGTTAATAATACCATATATTATGAAATAAAACAATAAATTATGAATTATTAAGGCATTGTTATCCTTTAAATGTATCAGAAACTGAACCGGGAATTGCCAAAACCAGTCAAATTATCGTGAAAAAACACCAATATTCAACACTTAATTAAACTACTTTCTTTTTTTTTCTCAACATTTTTTTTAGTGTTTATGGAAAAATAAATACATATATAAGACATATATGTCATTAAAACATCTGAAACATCAACACACTCATCACATTTGCCACCCCTTTTCAACCGGGTTTTAACCGGGAAGTAACCGGGAAATCGACCGGGGAATAGTATCAACCCTGAAAAAAATGTCAAAACATTGGTGAGCACATTGTAAATGACAAATAAAACCCATCTTGTTTTCATTGGTAGAATGCAACTGATTGAAGGTAATGTCACTTTATGATTGATCTTGTTTTTCGTATCACTGTTACATGAAGTGCGGGGACAAGTAAATTTGACTGGGTTCAAGTAAATTGTGTAAGTTACTTGGACAAGTTGCTGAAAAAAGTTAATTTCAAACCCTGACATTTACTAAAATGGCAAACACAGTTTGCACAACCTTCTGAAGATGATTTGAAAATTTTACGCATGAGTTCACAGCTGAAGATTTCGAAAGAACACAAAAGAACCATCCGCAGTAATTTATTTTCTAGCTAGGTGCTGAGAATAGTGATTTGGACCTGACAGATTAGCAACAATGTTTTCTCCTGTTTTATTTCAAAGGAATATTTAGCAGGACCAAATTTCTTTTTCAAACATATTTTTCAGTATAATAAAACAAATAAACTTAGAAGGTTTACAAATATTCACCGTCACCCTCACAGGACTGCACTATTTACATACTACCATGACCATTTAAGCCATTATTTTTTATTATTTCTTTTACGAACCATCAAGACAAATAATTGTTGTAGGAGGAAGGGAAACAAGTAAAAAATAAAAATTTGGTAAAGCATAGTTTAATTATTTTAATTTAAAGGACGGGAATGAAATGTTCTATTAAAATCTGGGAGGAGGTAAAAACAATAAACTATCAAATTCCCTATGGAAAAAACACACCTTTTTCCAAGTTTGTTTGGCTGTGTCGCTGCATCCCTTTAACCACACTCGACTTCGTCTCGCGCAGTTAATGCAAAGAGAAAGGTCACCAAACTATGGCATAATTTACGCTAGGCCTACACATAAAAACACGAGAATATCAATGATATAGCTATATCGTAACCCTGTCTTCACCACCCTTTCTGTTGTTTTTGGTCTTTTTAATTGTATAATTCATTAAATATTGCTCCATGTTTGTAGTACTGTGCGGATCTACGATGGCATTGCGTTTGGACGCTGTGGTTTCTATAGGACCTTATATCTCATTTTTTTCATTATTAAACTGTCAACATTAATTACTACACGAGTCACACATAAAGGTGAACGTTTTTAAGCCTATATTTAATTCTTAAATGAACTGGAGGCGATCTGGGCGTTTTATGGGTCTCCTCGAAAAATAAAATTATATATATTTACTCCATGAGTAGTCGTTTAAACAAAAGTTAAAGAAACCTGCAGCTGTAAGAGGCGAGAACGTTTGAGACGCAGCGGCTTGTCATGTATAACTTATTCTCTAAATGTGCGTATTTTATCTATGTTTTTGCTTTTCTGAAGGTATCCCTCTTTAATAACGGACGACTCACGGACTGACAAACGACGAAGAGAGGTTACGATAGCTCACTTAATCCATGATTATTAATATGCTATCTACAGTTCCTGCTTAAAAACACATTTCCCAACGCTACTTGGTCAGTGAAAAAGCATGGGAAGCTTGAATATTTACAGTCAGCACGCTTCATGGCTGATCAACATAAACTGAGGCCCGCTCTTAGTTTTTTATTTGTGTAGCATTGCTATATTGAGGGTAAGAATAGCTTAACAACACTTTGTAATTTATTTACTTTAATGAAGAAATATATGTTCACAATTTAGCGTTTGAATACAAAACTTATCTGGTATTTCTTAATTGTTTTCAGACCAAAAATCAGAGCACAACAATATAAATATACAAGATTCTTTAATGTATTTTTATGTGTACTAGTCACAAATGCTTATTGTGTGGGCCTCATAATCCGAAGAAAAATTGAATATCACACTTTGCTCATGAAAAGAAAGAGAAATACGTTTGATAAAACATATTGAAGAAAATACTAACAAGTACTAACAAGTACTATCGTATAGCTAAACAGTTTAATGACAATAACACAATGTAAACAACAACAACAACAGCAACGATATTGGTGAGTATAATAATACATATACTAATAACAGCAATAAATAAGGCTACTAATCTAGTAACGCCATGTAAATAAACGTAGATGAATATAAGTCGTGTTGCTTTTGAAACATCGAGTGCTGATAAAAGCTTGCTCAAAACGTTTCACAATTTCAGGAATACTAAATGTTACCACAAAACAAATGTTTCTGCTTTACAAATACAGTTTCTTCATTCTATCCTAATATGGTTCGCCCAACTGCTGCATTATGCTAGTTGGGTACACGTACTTTTGTTCGACGACTTAAAAAGTCATGCATCAACCATTTGAACTACACATATACACATATATGTATAATTATCAATTTATGAATGCAATGCATTTATTCTCGAGATGAATATATTTAACGGCCGAAAACAATTGTTTTCAAAGTTACTTCCCTTGACAAAAATTTCTCCGTTTGTATTTTGACTGCAGCAGACGTGAACTGTTGTTTCCATTGTTTTTCAGGTAAATTATGTTATCTTAAACAGTTCACCTTTTTTGTATATTGGCTCTCATTTATCACTTTTCTTACACTCGCCAAAATACAGCTGAAATTCTAAATTAACTAACTATTTACTCATTATAAACATGTCATCAATACCCAAGCCGTCAGGGCATCGTACATCTACATTCCCAAAACGTTCAACCATTTCTCACGGTACATAATACATTTATATTAAAAATAAAATCGTGTCATTAACATTCTTATTTGCGTTCTATTGGTATAGATTGATGACCATATATTACGCTTTCAAAATATAATGATTTCTTGACACACTCTTGTGAAATATCTCATGCTATTTGTGTAAATGTGGTCAATAAAAACAGTTGTGATTGGCATAATCCTTGTTAGTTCAGAAATAAATTGATTCAAATCAAAACAAGCCATACAATTTAACAATTAACGACTTAATGTAGTATTTAACAGGTTTTTATTAATGTCACCAAATAAAAATAGTTCTTTCACTCTGTCTGAATTCATTTCAGTAAAGTGTTCAGATCTATCGGCCCGTGCAGTTAGGCTTGTGTTTATAGTATCCTGCTTCTAATTAATATATTTACTACTCAGTATAGTATAATGACGTCGACCGACTTTTATAAAAAAAAAAAATCTCTGCTGCTCTCTCATTCAGTTATCGTTGCCGTCATACGTGTATTCATTTTGTACTAATTTTTTTTGTAAGCAGAGTGAAATGAACATGATTTTGGATTTCTTTTTGTCGAAATGAACTTTTCATATGAAACTGTATTTAAAAATAAAAATGTTAAACTGCTTCTACGTAAAGTTTCACATGTTTTCGATCGTATATGTGTAACTTCGGTGGCTAATCATTTTAAAAAAGACGTTTCTTCCATTATGCGGATTTCCGCGGTAGTGGGTTCAGCGAAATTCTGGCGGACCACATTTCTATGTCACTATTTTCACGGACAACATTTTTTCTATTTCCAGATGGTACGACAATATACACGAAATAACAATTAAGCTAAAGTTGAGATAAATGGTGTACTAAAAAGACATATATTCTTTGAGTTGGCAAATAGTTCATCGCTACACCGTGGAGCATTCCTAACACAAATGACAGTCAACCCTTTGTCCCATTGTGACATTGTATGACCAATGGGTATACACATGAATTTGCACAAATACCGTGTTGATTCATTAAAACGGCACTTGCAGTCATTTGTAACCGTTGGTATATTTTTATATGTAGTCAGTTTTACTGTAAAGCTGTAGATATTTAAAAGTATGTAGTCAGTTTTACTGTATAGCTGTAGATATTTAAAATTATGTAGTCAGTTTTACTGTAAAGCTGTAGGTCAGTTTTACTGTAAAGCTGTAGATATTTAAAATTATGTAGTCAGTTTTAGTGTAAAGCTGTAGATATTTAAAATTATGTAGTCAGTTTTACTGTATAGCTGTAGATATTTAAAATTATGTAGTCAGTTTAGTGTAAAGCTGTAGATATTTAAAATTATGTAGTCAGTTTTACTTTAAAACTATATGTTATTTTCCAAAATGCATTTTTTATTTAATTATGCAATTTAGTGTTAAAGACTCAATATGGCCGCATGTGCCTTCTATGCTTTTTATATTGACATATACATGATCATCTATGATGTTTTGTCAGCGAATATAACCTGGCGGAGATTTCTTTATTTAAACTGTCTCGTATTATTGGGATGACAATATGGTTAGAGTGAGGTTTGGTGAACCTGGTTTAAACCCAAGAGCCCTTTCAGCCACTGACCGTTTCAAAGCGGTACCCATATTGTCAACTTGTTTATGTTTGTGATGTCATATATCTTGTATTTTATTCATCATTGTAATTGATTGTTGTGTTCCTTGAGTTCTACATTTTCTCTTCGACTGTTAAATCTACTTTTATTACAAATCAACCAGTTCTCATGTATGACAGAGTATGCGCGGCGCGGTCTATTATATATAAACTAGGTGTTGACGATTATTGTTATATTTGTGTGGGGGGGGGGGGGGGGGGGGCATCATTTTATATCATTTAAATCCGAGCCATCGAATATACGGATCGCGATTGGAAATGCTAAACACGTAATAACGCCAAAGTTAGACAACAGTTGGAAAAAAAAAGAGATAAAGTTAGTTAACTATGTATGAAATACAATAAAACTCCATGGTTGTTCACAATTCACACTGTAATATGAAGTTAAGGATATTTGAAATGAAACTTTTGAATGAGTAACAGAAAACATGAGTAACAGAAAACGTTATTTAGCTCTTTGGTTGTTGGTGACGTACGTGCAAGTGCGATATACTGTGAACAGTGAAGGAAGCCATGTTCATGTTTATATTTATAATTACCCGCTTAAGTAACACACTTTTAGATCCACTTACAATATCAGTAATGTATAACAGAACATAGACACACAGATCTGAAGTAATTTCATATACACATTAAATTTAGATGAGTTGGCTTCGTCCTTTACAGGTAGCATTACTAATATTTGTTTTGTTTAAATGATACTTGGAAATGTTTTTATCGTAAGTGGATCTGTATTACCCACATTATTTTTGGTACAATTTAAAATTATGTCCTTGGTTTGACGGAATGTTTTTCCACTTTTGTTTGAGTAATGTAGTTCAAATTGTAAAATTCATACAAGCTTTCATTTATGCTTTGATTAATATATTTGATATCACCGAAGTATGTATGCTTATAACAAATCCGTCCGAGGGGTTTCCGAAGGGCGTTTTCAAACAAACCTGATATCAATATTACTTGGCCGTCCCATTTTTATATGTCGTACATAATCACAAAACAAGCTGCGCGACACTAGCGTCTATAAACTCAAAAAAAACACATAATAAATATAAATAAACTAAATCGGACCAGCACTAACAGGCCAGAGTGATTGAATGAGATACATTAACGTTGAGTGTTGTTACAGACGTGGCTGATGGATCGATGCACGGAATTTTCCACACTCCATGTTATGGGGACTTGTGTCTGAATGTAACTGAGTAATTATTATAACGCATTTTTTTCAGAAAATGTCCCAGGCCTAAGGAAGCTGCATTATTATACATACACATAATAAATGTAACGAATTTTATCAATATTATACTAATATATTACACCTCATTTGCATATTCCACTCTTTGTTTAAGGTGACGTCATCCGGTCCATAAAGGGGCGCCCGGTCCGATAGCTATATTAACGGACGTGTGAAAAAAACGATGTCAAAATAAACCATTCTTCGTTTTCTAAGCCTCGCCTAATAAACTTAATAGTAAAAGGCACTGACATTATATTTTGTTTATCATGTAGATTATCCATATTTTCTGTATCAATTACTATTATAACCTATTTCTCAAAATGGTACGCTTATCGAGGACGTCGCCATGTTGTTGTTTTTTGTTTGTTTTATGACGTCAGGCACATTATACGTGCATGACGTCAGATAACGTTACGTACAGTAAACGCCGAGGGATTCCGCATTGATTTGCTCTATTGGACAGTGCCTAATTAAAGCAAAATTTAGTAGGTCACCCCTTTATTAGGCAGAAAAGTTCATATCTGCATGATAAATTGATTTAATTTGTTGGTCAGATTCGGTATAATATAACAAATAATGTGTGGTGCTTCGGTCCATATGAAGTTTATGGACTGGGCAGTCAGGCCTAGAACGTTATATGGACATCAGCTTCGCTTTGGTCCATATAACATTCTAGTTCTGACTGCCCAGTTCATAAACTTGCATATGGACATCAGCACCATACATTATCTGTTAAATATTCACTGTCGTGCGTTCACCATTCGGAGGCCAGCAGCTCAGGTACGAATTGTTTATTGTGCATTTGCTTCGATGTGTCGATGGTTTTGATTGGCTTTTCAACTGGTGTCACATGACCTTCGTCAGAGAGTGACGTAATGAAGAATGAAACTGGATTTCCAACAGCGGCTCGTCCTAAATAGCTTGCATTCAGATCGACCAATCTCTCTGGGTTCATTTTAGAGGCGACGAATTCCGCTTTAACAGCTGGTAAACTTTCTTTAATTTGAAGTTGATGCTTTAGAAAGTTCTTGTCTTGTGATATTGGTATCAGAGCTGTTTGTATTGCCTTTTTCACCTGTTTAGCTTTCTCAAGCTGTTGTTCTAGTTCTTCACATTTGTCTTGAACATCATTTGTGTTGATAATAACACTTGATTTCACCTCAAGTTCAACGTTCCTGTCTGCCCCTGTAATGTCTATATGATAGTTACATGTTGCAATCTGTCGTTCCAGAGCAAATCTTTGTAACTTATTTCTTTCGTAAAGCGGTCGCAGCCGTTTGTACGTCGTTTTGTCATTCTTTTCGCATGCTTCTGTAAGTCTTTTGCATAATTCACCTCTTTCTCCGTTTAGTTTCAACAACTGCTCCTTTAGAAGATCTTTTCTGTTTGTTATATCGAATACACATTGTCCAAGAGTATTGGATCGTTCTTCGCGAGACAGCAGTTTGTTAAGTAGTTCAGCCTGAGATTCTAGCTCCGATTCTTGCATCTGAATCTCATTAGACAATAAACTAAGCCTCGTATTCATCTCATCTTCTAGTACGGTCAATATTTCCAACTTCGCATTCAAATCCTTAGTTTTTTCGTCATCCTTTTCCAACCAGCGTCTGGTTAACCAGGCGGCTTTTTGAAATTTGAGCAAAACATCAGGCACAACTCTCATTAAATTGTTGTTTCCTAACTCGCGTATCTTTAGGTGGAATACCGCCTTTTCGCTATCTTGACTTAAAACTTCATTATCAAGACGGTTTTCATTGTCTAACAGATAATCCAGTCTGTCTTTCAGATGAGACAATCTTTGTGCAAGCTTTTCAATCTCTGATGTATCATACAACTTTTTGATGTCATGAAATTCTCGCCCTAGGACCAGAAGAGCATTTTTTGTGACAATTTTCTTTCGCGCAGCTTGAGTTTGTTCAAACTCCGACCTTGACCTTCCAGAATGAATCATACTCTCGCTATCGGCTAGAACAGAGGTTAGTCCACTTAGTCCACTGTAGCCGCTGTCCATACTTCGAAATGATAGGACGCTCGGTGATGGATTTTCAGAATCTGTGGTGTCTTCCCTCTCTGGTTTATCGTAACCGATTGCGTAAAAATATGTAAACAGTGGTGTATAGATTCTATCAACAAAGTTGTCTCTCAACTCACGGATATATTCCAAATACTGAAAATACCACGTGAAGTAATTCACGAGCTTCTGTTCTTCCGGTGTCGTCTTCACGTTGCGATGACGTAGTTTATTGCGAATCAATGTCTTTAAATCTTTGAAACATTTCCGTAAATGTGAGATGTTCTTTATTTTTCTGATATCAACAACTGTTCGTTTTGCCAAGTCTACAAACATTCGATGTAGGATGTCTACGTTGAATTGCTCATAGGAAAGATAGACCTTGTCTTCGAAGGCCCGGATTTGGTCATATAAAAGTTGACTTCGGTGTCTCTCGTCCATCCGCAATAGGCGTATCTGAAATGGAGAGGAAACTTACTTTGCTTTTTAGGCTTTTTTTTATATTATATACACATGATCATGTATGTGTTCAATCTCATTAAAATCAGATCCAAAATATTCGCTCCATTACTTTCCGCTATTTAGATCTGACCATATTACATACCGGGTCACCTCAGATTGACCTTTCATCCAATCAATATTCATGAGAAGATCAACTAAATTCAACCAATGAAATCGCGCGTTTCATTTATATTTCACATGAAATTAAAACTTATTCTATTCGAGTGAACTGAACAAAAGCAAATCTACATATCCGAATAAAGATAAAAGTCTTCGTGTGTTATTGCTGTGTTATTACACGATAAATTCAAAGAAATGCACTGAATGGTATGTTTTACATCAAGATACGAAGAAAATCATGGGCACTGTCGTGTATTTTTTCCTCCGATATTATTACGACAATATATAGCCTAAATAGCGGAAAGTAGTGGAGCGAATATTTTGGATCTGATTTTAATGAGATTGGTATGTGTTTTGCTTATATTGCCTACTAATGCTGCCTTGTTTGTTAGAGATTATAACCTGGCGGGGATATCTTTATTTACACTGTCCCGTTTTTGGGGATGACAATAGGGTAATAGTGAGGTTTGGTGCACCCTAGAACCTGGTTTAAACCTCTAGCTGCCTTTTTTGTCAACCCTTTTGTGTTTATGATGTCTTCTGTTCTGTGTTTCTGTGTGTGTTTGTGGTTGACTGTCGTCCCTGAAGGCTGCTTTTCCTGTTCGATTTGTAAATCTATTTTTACCTATTTAGGACGGTATTAAATGAATAGAACATGTTTTAAGATTCTAATAGCTAACATGTTCAGTAGGACATTATTTAACAAGTGCAGTAGGACAAGCAAAACATCGGAATATAATTCCAAAAACACATATCTACAAACACATCATGTAAAAAAATATTACCACAAAATGCAGTAGCAATTTAAAAATATAATAATAATGAATTCTGTTATACATGTTTATATAATATGACAAATATTCTTCTTGTATTTTTCTGTATGTAGTATTGAAGATTAAAGCGAATTTTAAACAAACATAATTTAGATACGGATAAAGGAAATATTTCAAATTAACAATTACTGACGTCGGAAGATACTCTTGGAAGATTAGAATTGTAAAATATTGACATTTCGCCATTCAGTATTATTACTGACATAACACTACGTACATTTCAGTATAAAGATACCATGTCAAGTATTCTGTTTATATGTTTACTATGTAAACGTGTTGGTTTTACTTCATAAAATTGTTGGTTACAAGATGTTTTTGGAATGAATTGTAGTTTGAGACAAATTTAATTTGGAAATGCCATTTTATTTAACAATTTATTTAACAAAGCTCTGTCCTTGGTAAAATTTTAATGTAAAACACAATCATTAAATTAAAAAGAAATTGAATTGGAAGTTACAGCCGCATCAACAACTAACTCATATGGTCATATGGCGGCGTTCCTGCTTCCGTCGGTGGTGAAAGATCTCGGGTGCCCCTGCGTGCAATTTTCGTGACCGGGCGGGCACCTGGGTAGAACCTCCGACGTTCCGCAAGCCAGCTGGATAGCTTGCTCACATAGTCCCATTAGGGCTCGAATCCAACAAGAGAGACTCTAACCATTCGGTCACGGACACCCCAACATTAAAAAGAAATAGCTGTATAATCAGCTGCATATAAGAATTGCAAAATATGTCATGTTTATAAACACGCGAAGGAAAGACATCCCTTGATGCGACTGTTTTAGCAAATGCTTGAAAGTAACGCAACAGGAAAAACCTGTAGCAAGCTTTCATTTAGGCAATACAAGTGAGTATAATGGTGGAACATGGAACATAGCATTCACAGTACACAGTCAACCAAAAACCATTAAAACAACAACTACATTAGTACATGCAATTCCCAACAATTGTACACACACTATCGGACAAATAGGATCTGATAAATAAAAAACAATATATGACAAAATATTTTGTCGGACCATTGTTTAGTAACATGCTCCTTAGATTTTTCTAAACCAAACGTAGAGGCGTCGCCCATCAACAATGATTATGAACGATTACGTAATAAGTATGTATGGAGCAACAATAACAAAATAAATTTTATTGAGAGTTTCAGTAAAGCAGACATAAATGATAATTTGATTGCTTTAGATGGCAAATTAGAACATTGTATGACCAATGAGGATATTAATTCATGCATTCAGGATTTCAATGCCATTATTGAAGATGTGTCTTCACCAATTTTTAAACGCAAACTTAATTATAACGACAATGTTAAAGCTGATATTCCCGTATTTAATAATGCAAAAGAAAACCCATGGTATAATGATGAGTGTCATGAAAGCAAGTTTTATTTTTTTCAAATGTTAAATAAATATAGAGAAAATAAAAGCGACATAAATAGAATTAATATGGTTAAAGCTCGGTCACACTATAAATGTATTGTTAGATATTGTAAGACGGAGTATGATCGAGTCAAAACAGCTACTTTTGTAAACCTAAGATATAAAAATGCAAAGTTATATTGGAATATGTTAAAAGAATCATCAGGACTTAAGCCAACAAATATACCATTATCTGCGTTTGAACAATATTTTAAAGCAGTCAATAGTCCAGATGATGAGTTCTATGCTCCAGATGAAGATATTTTACATTTTAATGAACGTTATGAAAATAACGAATTTAAAATCATGTTTGAAGAGTTGAATGTATATTTCACTGTGAATGAGATTGAAAAATCAATTAAGCAACTAAATTCAAATCGGTCCTCTGGGCCTGACATGTTATTAAATGAATTTTTCATTCATGGTAAAACTATTTTATCACCAGTTATTTGCAAATTGTTTAATAAAGTGTTTGAGGTTGGTTATTTTCCAGAGGTCTGGTCAGAAGGTTTTTTTTTTATTCCTTTACACAAAAAGGGCAGTATTAATGATGTAGAAAATTACCGAGTTATCACGTTATTAAGCTGTTTGGGTGAATTATTTACACGTATATTGAACAATAGATTATCTGAGTGGGCAGAAACATACAGTGTTCTTATTGAAGCACAAGCTGGATTTAGAGCGCACATGAGTACTGTGGATAATATATTTGTTTAACAGGGTTTAATTACACATATTTTAAACCAGGGAAAGAAATTGTATTGTGCATTTGTCGATTTTACTAAAGCCTTTGATTATATTGTGCGTGATAATCTATGGTATAAATTAACTAAGTTCGGTATTCGGGGAAAGATTCTTGATATTATTAAATCGATGTATTCATGTGTTAAGTCTAAAGCCAAATTCTTGATATTATTAAATCGATGTATTCATGCGTTAAGTCTAAAGTCAAATATTGTAACCAATTGAGCGATGAATTTTATTGTGTTATTGGCGTTAGGCAAGGGGAGTGTCTATCCCCATTGTTGTTTTCCATGTATTTAAATGACATAGAAGATGAATTCATTCATAGTGGTCTTGAAGGTCTTGATATTAATATGTTTAAGATGTTTATGCTTTTATATGTAGACGACATAGTTTTGTTTGCAAATACTGCAGTAGAGTTACAAGATGGACTTAATATATTATCTAATTATTGTAAAGAATGGAGATTAAAAGTGAATTGCACTAAAACAAAAGTAATGGTGTTTAGAAAAGGTGGAATATTACCACACAATTTAGTTTTTAATTATGATGGCGTTTCATTAGATATAGTTAGCAAGTTTACATACTTAGGTATAGTTTTCTCTACGGGAGGATCTTCATCAGAGGCAGAAACTACCCTTGCTGGTCAAGCACAAAAAGCTATTTTTAAAATGAATAGGTATTTGTATAAATTTACATTTGTATCACCAAAACATAAATTAGATTTGTTTGATAAATTGATAACTCCAATTTTAAATTACGGAAGTGAGGTGTGGGGATTCGTACAAGCTATATCAATTGAAAGAGTGCATTTACAGTTCTGCAACAATATTTTGGGTGTTAAAAAGACAACACAAAATGATTTTATATATGGGGAATTTAGTAGAACATCATTTATTACAAGAAGATATTTTATAATTGTTAAATATTGGTTAAAAATCATGAGCGTACATGAAAGTAAATATATAAAAATAGTGTATAACATGATGTTAAATGACTGTGAAATATATCCTCGCAAAAAAAACTGGGTTTCACGGTTGAAACACTTTTTGTCCTCTCTTGGGTTTTATGATGTATGGTTACAACAAAGTGTTGGTAATTGTAATTTATTTCTTGCAGTATTAAAGCAACGGTTAAATGACAATTTCGCTCAAAATTGGCATAGTCGATTAGATATCTCCACCAGAGCAGTGTTTTATAGGAGCTTTGCATCTTTTCAGTTTCAACCATATCTTGATAATATAAATATTTTTAAAATGTGTCAAGCACTTACCAAATTACGGGTGTCATCTCATAGGTTGCAAATTGAAGCGGGAAGATGGGTTAAACCTAACAGAATTCCTGTTATTGATAGATTATGTTTATTTTGTAATACACTTGAAGATGAATTTCATTTTGTGTTGGAATTGCCAAACCTATACTGTCTTAAGAAAGCAATACATTCCACAATATTTTTACAAGAGGCCAAACATGATGAAATTTTTGGAATTACTAAATTCACAAAATAAAGTATATATTCACAAGCTTTGTACCTTTGTTTTAAAAGCATTTAAATTACGAAACGAAACATTATATGGAAATTAGTAAATATAGGTAATTTATTTTACCGAATGTGTTATGAAATGTATGGTTCAGTATTTATTTATATTATGTAGTAATACGCCTTCTCAATGTTTAAGTCCACTTAACAAATGATAGAAATTGTTGTGCGCGGGAGTGCGTAAGTGATTGAGTGAGTGCATGCGTGCGTGCCAGTATACGTGCATTTTGCTGTGACTGTCTCAGATTAACAAAAGTTTCTTGTTTGTAAAATCCTACACTGTTGCCATGTTTTATGTAACTGTATATTGTATCCTCACGGGCTTTTAAGATCTTTTAAGCCTATTGGAATTTGGAAATAAAGTTATCTATCTATGATTAGATCAATGGCGTTTAAAACACAAACAATGGCATTTAACACACAAACGCATGTACGCACGCACGCACGCACGCACGCACACACACACACACACACACAAACAAAAATACACAACCCCACAACAACAAAAAACGCTCTATTTACTCTTCATTCATTAATGCTTAAAAGGACACACGGCAATCTTGATTTTGTGTAAAAATTGCGGCGTCATGTTTTTCTATATAACTTACATTCATTAATATTAACTCTTTTTGCTTATTATTAACTTTTGAATACATTGCACCATTATTTTATTCAAACCTTTGATAGAATAAGAAGAAGATATGAAAAATAAAAATTCTATTTAATTATGTACAAGCAGGTTTAAAGTTTAACTTATACTTGACGAATAAACTGGAACGTTGATTTTAATACTTGATAAAACCTTCCAGATTGCCGCGTATCCCTTTAACATGAGCTTGTGTTTGACGGAATAGTTTACAAGTATCATAGGTGAGTTAAACATGCTCATTTAGTGTCAACAACAACCTCATATAATTTGCCTTTTGTAACTGTCTTTACATTGTAATTACATGTATTTCAAACACGTTTGTTTTGTTTGTTTTAATGGTGTTTTACGTAATGCTCAGCACATTTTAGGCTATATATGAAAGTCGAGTGTTTGTGTGGGTAGAATCAGTACTGTATAACTCCCGCCATCCGTAAGAATCGACACGTTCTCACCTACAAGTCGAGCTTCCAGTGGGATTCGAACCCTTAGGGGTGAGAGGCGAGAAGGTTTCAAATGCAACGCCTTTACCACCCCGGCGACGGATATGCTTTAACTAAGCTCACATTTGAGTATGTCTTCGAGTTGTTTTGGCATACGCAGGTTTAATTTTTTAGTTCTTTGTTTTATCTATCATATTAAATATTCTGAGATGAAACCGAGACTGTAATCTTTTTTTTTGTATTTATCGATTTCCAAATTTCTCCTTTCATACTCTTTATTATGTATTCTATCAGTTTTGTATTATGACCCGCACGTCATACTAATCGATGCTGCACGCTTCGATTGTACACCATTAGCGACCTTGATACAAATACTTGGTTGGACATGTAACATGCAAGGACCCGGTGCAACACATTTAAATATATTAAAGCAGAGTTCATACCATTATCGTTTATATAATCAGTTATGGGGGTTAACATGACAATATTTGTGCTTATCTAATGGTTCAACCTTTTGTGTTGTCTCCAATCACGTATCTACCCTTTAAAACGTCCCATTTATTTAAACCTGCATTATTAATGTATTATGTTTTGAAAGTAATAAACATACAATCTCTTTTTAATGAAAGTGCAATGAACCTGTCATAAATATGTCCCATTCCTTTAAACCTGCTCATTTCATTTATTACGTCTTAGAAAGAGATAAATATATCATCTCTTTCAGATGGTATCTACAATGAACCTGTCATAATTATGACAGAGGTAGTCAAGTGTCTTCAATCATATGTTAATGCATTTTTCCAAGTGTGTGTTGAATACAATTCGATTATTGACAAAGCCATGAAAGAGTTCATTGAAAATGCCTATATAACAGATGTACTCTTAAGGAAGGAAAATAAGCTGGTTTCGAATTATATCTGTGTAATTGAATATTAGTGTATAATTGTCGAATTATACCTTTAATTTGTCAATAGTACATTAAATGGAGAATGTTTATCTCCTTTTCTTTTTTCAATGTTCTTAAATGATATTGAGGAATATTTCATTTTAAATCAATTTGATGATTTCGAGGTATACATGACAAAACTATTTCTCTTGCTATATGCTGATGATATTGTTATTTTCGCAGAAAGCGCTGAAGGTCTTCAAAAAGGTCTTACTGCGAGAGATGGAAGTTAAAAGTGAATGTTAAAATACTAAAATAATTGTTTTCAGAAAAGCTGGATTGTTACCACATAATTTAAATTTTCTTTTCAATCGTGTACATATTGAAATTGTGAATTCACTTACTTACCTTGGAATTGTTTTTACCCAAGGCGGTTCTTTCAGTGAAACGCAATTAACGTTAGCGGATAAAGCACAAAAAGCAATATTCAAACTGAATAAGTATCATTTAAACCTTACAGACATTTCTATATCTCATAGACATGAACTATTTGATAAGCTATATTGCCCGTTTTAAATTATTCTTGTGAAGTGTGGGGTTTCAACAGTGCAAACAATATTGAACGAATACATACACTTTAATGCAAACGTATATTGAAAGTAAAACGTACAACGCACAATGATTTTGTGTATGGTATTCTGGGCAGGTTTAGCCTTATCAATAACTGATTTTATAGAATTATTAAATATTGGTTAAAGATTTTAAACAGCAGTGAAAACAAATATTGCAAAGTTATTTATAATGTTCTAAAACAGATGCTGATATTTACCCAAACAAAGTATCATGGGTAACCCTAGTTTGCGATTTATTATCGTCTATGGGTTTTATTACGTGTGGCTAAACCAGAGTGTCGGAGATGGGAATCTTTTCTTAAGTATAATTAAACAACGACTTCATGATAATAAAATACAGTCTTGGCATGAACGTTTAGAAAGTTCATCGAGAGCAATATGTTTTAAAGAAATTGTTAGTTTTGATTTTCATTTATTTCTTAAGTGCAACATACCCAAATTTAGAATATTGATGACCAGATTAATTGTCTCGTCTCATAGCCTTGCTATAGAGACAGGTAGTTGGCATAGACCTAGAAGTATACCATTAGCAGATAGAATATGTATAATTTGCAACAAACTTGAAGACGAGTTTCATTTCATTTTAGATTGCGGTCTGTTTAAAGACATCCGAAAAATAGGCCGGAAAAATATATATTAAAAAATATTTTTGGAATCGACCGAGCATGTTCAAATTAAAAGAACATTTTTACAGCTAAAAAAAGGAGAAATAAATTAAAAATTTAAGTGTGTATATTTTTAAAGCATTTGAAATAAGGAAAACGCTAATGGATTGATTTGATGTAATTGTAATTCCATGTCTCATTTTCTCCTTCTCAATTGTAATGTTTTGAACGTAATTTTATTATTTTATTTTCTGATAGTCATGTATATTTGCGTGTGGTGGTTTTGTCACGTTTAAAAATGCAAATAGAGCATTTTTTATTGTGTTTGAAACGTATGTGTATGTGCTTATATGTTCATGACATGGGTATGATTACGTATAATAAATCAACCACAACAATGATATATTTATATATGTTTAGTCACCTTCTCCGTGAAATTTTAAATAGAAATTCTGACTTGTTCATGTGTTTTGTTTCTAATTTTGTTTTCTGTTTTTGTTCTCTAAAGAAGTAAACGGTATAACTGTGTTTATTTTTGCATCTGATATTATGTACGGATCTTGCTACGTCTGTTAAAATGTATATGTATAATATTGTATGATCACATGGGCCTATGACTTACTGATTTTGAAATGAAGTGCTTCATTAAAGGGACAAACGACATTCTTGATTTGTTTTAAAACTCACAGCGTCCCGTGAGTTTTTCTGGATAACTCACATTTGTTCAATCATTAATATTAATTATAAGAATAGTAATAAGCAAATTGTATTTGCATATTATTCAATTTTGATATTATTGCACCAATAATATACTAAAACTTAAAGTAAAAAAGACGAAAAAGTGAATACTTAAAATTTTATTTATTTAAATGTAACCAGATTAAAAGTAAATATGATCCTGGATATATACGTCGAGACATCCATTTTTAACACTTCAAGATTGCCTTGTGTCCCTTTAAACGAGTTTGCATAACGATTGTATGTAGTGAATATATTGGGGTTACTATACAGAACTGGCTTTCTCTAGCTGTCTGAATGACCTTTTGCGATATTTGTGTGCAAAACCTGACGTTTCCAGTTTATTGGAATTGTCTAGACACTGACCCTCTGTGTATTTATATTCACTTATCCTTTTTAATTCATTTATAGCATTATATGTATTTGCAATATAAATAAATCAAATTAATTCATAATATAAATAAATCGAATTATTGATTTAAAATACATATTTGCCTCATATAATGTCGTATAGGTAGACAAGTCGATCTCGTAAATGTTTTCAATGACACTGTCAGTGCTATCACAACCTTATGACATTGAAAATAATTTCGAAGCATATGACACATATTTGGACAATTTATTTCAGTTGGATCTGCCGTGTGTGTGTGTAATTCTAAGGTTTATAGTCCGTCCGCCAACGAACACGTCAAAAGTTGGATCTGCCGAACTAAACACAGTTTAAGGAAATAAGCTGTTAGTTCTTAAGATGATTTAGTATTTGCCTCAGTTAATATATGCTCAATCAAATACTTCTGTAAAGTTCCACTGGACTATGTTAAAAATTGAACATTTAACGTATAAACATTTATTTTCTGCAGTCGGTGAAAGCCACAGTATGTTATACTATATCCTTTTTGATTGTATCTTTCAGTAAGTGAAAGGTTAAACAAATGCGAATCTTGCCGGAAGATACAATTACACAATGTATTATTTTTTCATTAAATAATGGATTTAAAAGCAAGAACAATTCCGTGCACAAATACATGCCTCACAAGCGACGCGAACGAAATCCGTGTTCGAATAACGGAAGTATGTTGTTATATTACTTTTGAAATGTCACTTGTTTCGTTTATTTATTTTTGTATAGATAATTTCGTTATTACACACAATGCTCGTTTCGAGATAAATAAAAACGGCAACACCGAAGTAATAAAGCTGTATTAAATGTTAAGAGCACCGAACAACCAAAGTCAAGTAAATCTAATTGACGAAAAAGCGTTTTGGGTATAGAGTTAGGAACACTTTTGAGTATCGAGTTGGGTACATAATCTGGTTAGTTATTTAAAAATGTGTTTTCTTTACGGATCATATAAAAGTTGTTGCAATCAAATGGCACCTCAAAACCCAATGGGAACATCGAATGACGCAAACGGAGCTTACTGTTTGAAGCAATGCGCGTATTATATACAGAAAAAACTCCCCAAGTTTGTACGATGAGTTTGTTATGCTGTTATACGTTTCTCTCTTGCTTCCTTTTTCAATATATACACGGTTTGGTGTACTTGATACTCTTTTGATATTGTTGATACCGTGTATAGTTTTAAAGGTGAAATATAGCGTGTCTTTTGAGCATATATTCTGAAATATATGTATATAATATACAATCTGTTCAAATATTACACTTATTGGTTGTCCCGTTTTCTCACAGTAGCCAATTTTAACTCATAGCGCACACGCTTCGAGTTTCGCCCTTTTTGAAGACAGGTAAGTGTCACGTGATCCTGTGACGTCATTGGTACCAAACGATTAGCGGTGTCGCATTGAGTTGTATAGTATTGTCTATGTAGGATTACGTTTTATGGTACGTGTTAAAAATGCCGTGAGCTGTAGCTGGGTGTCAAAGTGTGCATAAAAGAGGACAATCTAATAACATCAGTTTCTTTCGTTTTCCTAATCAGGTTAATGATAGATTAAGATTTTAAGTGTGGGTGGACCGCTGTCGACGAAAATCGCCCGTCGCGTCAAAGAAATGGGAACTTTCGAAAGACGCGCGAGTTTGTAGTAAACACTTTGAGTTGGATTCGTGGGAAGTCCATCCTTTGGTTTCATTTTCATTGAATTTGGAGGACAAACGGCCATGCAGATTAAAAACAACAGCGATACCAACAATATTTTTTTTACAAAAATGAGAAGTGCCTAACCCCGCCGTCTCCGAGCAAGTTTTATTCGCCGATTCGACCGGCGTTGAGGAAGAAATTATTAAATGAGGTAGGATAGAAGTTTTTGTTCAGTTATCTTAGCAATTTCTCGGGTATGTGTATGATAAATTGTAGAAAGGTATATAGTCTTAGATCTGTACATCGTGATTGTTTAGATGTTGAATTAGATGCGCATGCGTCTTACGTGAAGGGCGCTAATATAATGTAGCCGTCTTTTTCAAAAGATTGCTATAAAGGTTTAGCATATAAATGTAAATGAATTCGGTGAAATAAACACTGTGTCGTTGTTTCAATATACATGTATATTTTGTAGTACTTTTTTTTTTTTTTTTTTTTTTAAATTATACACCTTCTTCTTCCAATAGTGTTATAGATTTATATAGAGTTATATATCGGTCTCTGGATTTTAAAAATAATGACAAAATGTTTCATGTATGTCTATTAAAAGGCAGAAAATTGATAATGTTACTAGCTATTATATTAGTTCAGTAATAATGCATGGCAAAACAACAACAATAACGGCTTTTACCTCATGCAGTAAATAAACTAAGTGCTTTACAAGCATATATATATACTTTATATTCTAAATCAAAAATTTGATCTGTTAGGTCTGTTTTTTCGATCTCTACATGTACATAATACATAATGTCGTGCTCATAATACATTTGACTATATTATTTAGATCATAGTATTTTTCGCTCTTCGTGCGCGATGAACTAGTTTCTCACGCATCATATATCCGTCTTGTGCAATACGCGGCTCGCCGCGGCGGTATTGCACCGCTCACGGCATTGCAATATACAGGAAATGTAGGCATATCATAAAACGACGTTTCCTTAAATGGTGCGTCCTTTTGTCATATACCGACGTATGTACCCTGATTAGGCTGTACTTCAATAGGGCACCGCAATAGCTGATTAGTCGGTGTGTGGTATATTTTTAGTTGGGGGCACGTGGAGAAAGCGTGTCATATTGCAAATCCGAATCTCATACACCACTATAGAGTGTTTGGAGGCGGCGGGGACTTATGGTATATAGTACTAGTACTATACTATAGAAATTAGATGCTGTTTCATTTATTTATTTATTTATCAATTATACTTACTAGACTCTAAATATATCTTTTCAATGTCTACTTTTCGGCAAAAATAAAGTCCTTAATCTGACGCTCGTATTAATGTACAAGTATTAGACCATGTTCATTCATTCGGAATATACTACATTTCGCGCTTAGTGTAAATGTACCGAGATATTGCAGCGTTGCTGGTGACTTACAGTCAGAATTTAGATGAAAACAATGCCAACACGACCAGGCTCTTCATTTGCACCTGCACCGCGTTCAACTTCCTGATCGGTTGATGAATCCGAGGTATTTTCATCCTCAGACACGAATTATGGCTCAAAATCGTAAGGTTGCACATTGTGCAACCGTCTTATCATGGGCATTTCATCTGACTCAGCATCAAAGTCGCTTAATTCCGACATTTTCACACACACTATACTGTTTTTGCGTGCTTTCCCTATGTACAAATGGTTTCGTTTTGTTCCCAATGACGTCACTTCCGGTTTTACGAGGAAGAGTTTTCCCCCTTTGATTTTTTTTCAATTTTTCAGCGAAGCCTGTTCGTCTTTTCGGTTTTTATCTTTAAAAACATATTTTCACTAAACATACATCAATAGCATAGTAAACATCGTATTTATAATGATATTTAATAATTAAAAACATATCAACAACGGATTTGTTGATTTAGGACAAATTTCATCTTTAAAGATGGTGTTCTGCTTTAAAGCGACAAATATTGCTGTTGACGATCCCCAATGTTTTCTTTTTCTTCAAAGAAATAAAATTTAGTCTCACCTGAACCATTTCTCCCCTGAGCGTTTGGCTGCTTCTACTGCTTCCGGTATCGCTGTAAAGAGAAGATGTACGTGTAAATATATGTGCACGCAAAACAAACATCTCAAAAGGTTGATAATTTGTAGTAAAAATAGATATGAACACATGACATTGACTATATACTGACTCCTTAACGAATAGATTATAAATTTCAATTTCAAAAACAAGTACTTGTTTACATATGAAAATACTATCAAATTAAGAACTATATATGCATTTTTGTGTTCGTTCTGTTCTATATAAAACGTATGTATTACATATTTTAAACCGAATGAACTCATGTCTCACCTGGAACATTTCCGAACCATTTCTCCCCTGAGCGCTTGCCTGCTCCTCCTTCTTCCGGCATCGCTGCAATCAGAAGACGGAAGTGTCAACATAGGCTCACGCATCATATTTATCAAAACGTTGCTTTTTTCAGCAAAAAATGAGACAGGAACACGTTATATGAATTGATTCCTCATAACCCTATAATCCAATTAAAGCTTGTTGTTGTTATTTCTAAGGTTTTAAGTCCCTCCGCCAACTAAAACGCCTGAAGAACCCTGGTCGCTATGGGCACAATGGAGTCTGGACTTATCAAATTAAAGCTTAAAACTTTTCACAAAAACAATACTCTCAAACTTAAAAGCAAGCGTTCAGTTTTATCCGATTTTCAGTATCACAGATATAAACCTATCTCTGGAATGATCTAAACTGAAATGCATGGAAATTCAATTTCAAGTTAAAATAAATCAATCTATATAATGATAAATAAAAACCTCATTTATCAAAACAATGAATGTTTTCTTTTTTGGAATATAGGTTAATGGAAACATGAATGACGCTTCAATATTTATATTGAGTCAACCTGTGAAATTGTAATTGAATGTTTAAATCAGATAAGATAGTTCTATGATGTGTTGATTTTTTGAAATACCCATTATCAAATCTATTATTCCGATGCGCACATACAAATATGGCTTTGTGACTGCATTGTATGTCGGTCAATAGCTAGCGTTTAATAATTTAATTAAATCATTGATTTAAATGTGTTTGGATTCCAGTGTACGCGTGAAATGGTAATATAAAAGGTACGTCGACGTCGATCCTGATCTTGCCTAGTCCAGCAACCTACCCTTGGTAACCGTTTGCAAATTGTGTTTTAATACCATACCCGGTCGCACTGTTAGTCTACTGACACCGGAAATCCCATTCTTGCTTGCACGTTAGGTTTAATTACGCCAAAACAGCTGGATGTTTGGACCATTCGAGAAGAGTTTTATATAAACGAGTGCAAAAATCTTTTCTTTTTTTTCTTAAAACTTTTTTTTAGTGCAGTTTTCTGTTATTTTTATGTTGTTATTTTTGGTCTGTAACTGTATGCTGGACATGCATCTAATATTCTGAATGCATCTCATCATACTTTTGACAGTTTTAGATACGAATTTCAAAAGTGAAGTAGACTGGGTATGAATGAGTGAGGGGCTGAGCAAATGATATTTGTCCCAGTGTTTGTAAACTTGCTGAACACTTTCCTATAAATAACTAACCACCCTTTTTTGTTTATTTTTTAAGCAGACATGTTTATCGTCATGAAGCAGTAAATGTCCCAGTATCCATATCAGGTTTGTGTTTTCTACGGGTTGTTAAACATTATAGATACAAATGGATGGCAATGGAGAAGTCTTTAGTGAATATAATCCTTTAGATCTTGCATTACTAACATGGTCAACGGCGGCATGGAATTCTCAGAGGGATAAAGTATTTTCTTTTAATTACCGATACATGTACTGCCTTCACTCAGTTCTGATTATCATGAAGCCTCGTTTCTGAGAAAGGTTTTACTTTTTTCTTTTTTCACCTTAACACAGTTCGGCGAGGTCGTTAAAGGGACACATGGCAATCTTGATTTTTAAAAAAAAAATCGCGGCTCCTGTTACTTTTTCTACATAACTTGCATTTGTTCCAATTTTAAATATTAATTATAAGAATAGTATAAAGCAAATTGTTTTTGCATATTACTAACTGTTGATTATATTACACAAATAATATGGGAGAATAATAGGAAAAAATTATATGGAAGCAGTTTTAAAGTAAATATAATACGAGTTAAAAAATCAAGACGCTAATTTAATGCTTGTTAAAAACTTCGAGATTGATGTGTGTCCCTTTAACGTGCACGTGGTATGGCTGCCTGACTACATGCGACAGGATGGCATACTTTCTTAATACCTTGGCTGATAAACGTTATCAGGAGATTGCTAAGGGGCGTGAACCCATCCAGATTCAAATCCGGTCGGGATCTCTTAATCGAGGCAAATTGATAATTATGAAAGGCTAGATAAATACGTTAATAATATATATATGTATATATCTTTAATATCTCAATAATAACAATCAATAAATCAAAACAAATTTCATTCTGAACGAGACAATATCTTGTCAATAACGACTGTAAATTAAAAAAAACCATTCAAATCACGGTACCAGTCAGTTCATACATTACAGGTATTATCTACTGGTGCGTAAGCTGTTTGGTTCAGTATATATACAGATTAGCAATAAATTTTCCCTCCTTTTGGGAATATCCGACATAGTATAAACATTGTATTATTTTCAGAAAATTGCATAGCACGGAAAAATAGTGAGGTCCGAGTAGTTTGAAATCCTTAGTAGCTATTGCTGTTCCATGACCTAAGCGACATAATACTGTATTGTTGACATTGGCTATTCCAAAGAAGTAGCCGACAGTATGATGTATTACCATTGGCTGTTCCAGGACAGTAACCGGCAGGATGCTGTATTTCCAATGGCTGTTCCAGGACAGTAACCGACAAAATACTGTATTGTCATTGGACAGTAACCGACACAATGCCATATTGTCATTGGCTATTCCAGGACAGTAACCGACACAATGGCTATTCCAGGACAGTAACCGACACAATGCCGTATTGTCATTGGCTATTCCGGGACAGTAACCGACACAATGCCGTATTGTCATTGGCTATTCCAGGACAGTAAACGACAGTATGCTATATTGCCATTCGCTGTTCCGGCACAGTAACCGACAGCTGTTGTATTGCCATTGGCTGTTCTAGGACATTAAGCGGCACAATGCCGTATTGTCATTGGCTGTTCCAGTACAGCAACCTACGGTATGCTGCATTGCCATTGACTGTCCCAGCAATGTAACTAATAGTATGCTGTATTGTCATCGGCTATCCAGGACACTAACCGACTGTATGTTGTATTGTCATTGGCTATTCCAGACAAGAAGCTGACAGAATACTGTTTTGCTATTGGCTGTTCCAGCACAGTAATCGACAGAATGCTGTATTCCCATTGGCTGTTCCAGTGCAGTAACCCACAGAATACTGAATTTCCATCGGCTCTTCTAGGACAGTAACCGACATAAAGCTGCATTGCCTGAAATTAAACCTACAGAATGCTGTATTGCCATTGACTGTTCCAGTACAGTATTCAACTCCATGCTGTACTGCCATTGACTGTTCCAGTACAGGATTCAACTCCATGCTGTACTGCCATTGTATTCAACTCCATGCTGTACTACCATTGACTGTTCCAGTACAGTATTCAACTCCATGCTGTACTGCCATTGGTTGCTCCAGTAACCACTACAGTACTGTTGTTACTACTTATTCGTTGATTGTTTCATTTATACATTTTTCATAACGTGTACAAAACCTTTTAGTTAATGTGGTATCGATGGGTGACAAGTTGTATACATAGTCCTTATTTATCGTAATGCACTTTAAAAAAAATGTCGTCAACTTTGTTATTTCTTATTCAAATTGTCGATATGTATCGTATTTATATAGGATAACTACTGCTGCTATAGTTTAGGATCAAACGTTCAACCTACCGTTTAATAAAGAGGTGCTGTCCCATAATTGTTTGGCAATTGATTTTTTTTATTTGCTTGGGGTGCATCACTATTGATCATTTACGTGCATGGCGTTGATTAAAACTCATTTTAAATATATTTGCATTCTGACGTGTTCGTCTTCAACAACTCTGAACCTTATTCAAAGTTCAGCTCATAAAAGGAAGTAATCGAGCAAAAATCTGTGTCGAATGTGATCTCATTATGCTGTAAAATGTTGATGATGGCGTACTTTATTGACCTGAACGCATTGTCCGTAAGATTGACCTTTGATAGACCGACGCAGTCAAAATCACGTGGAGAGAATTTATAATTAAGTACCTTTAAAGTACGTTATAGTTTAAACTAACAGTGCGACTGCATTATAATAAGAAGCTTAAAATGATGTTGTTGTTATTCTCAAATTTAAATGGAAGATATTTTATATTTATATTAAAAGAGAGCTCCGTATTTACAAATACGAAAGGTGAAATATTATCTGCGTCCACTGGGTTTAATCTGGCATGTCTAATACTGCTGATTACTTAAGCTACCGTTAAAATATATTCAAAAGCTTCGGTACAGACACGTTTTCCAGGCCAATAAAAACTAATCTTTATAATAGGATACGAGAGGCTCGTTAAATGTATAGTCCTCAAAATAATTTAAGGAGGTTCGTTAAATGTATAGTCCTCAAAATAATTTAAGGAGGCGCGTCAAATGTATACCCTTCAAAATAATTTAAGGAGGCTCGTTAAATGTATAGTCCTCAAAATAATTTAAGGAGGCTCGTTAAATGTATAGTCCTCAAAATAATTTAAGGAGGCTCGGTAAATGTATACTCCTCAAAATAATTTAAGGAGGCGCGTTAAATGTATACTCCTCAAAATAATTTAAGGAGGCGCGTTAAATGTATACTCCTCAAAATAATTTAAGGAGGCTCGTTAAATGTATACCCCTCAAAATAATTTAAGCACCACACAAAATAAAAACAATACTTAATTTTTAATATTCTGCATTTCATATCCATATCAAAAGTTAATACTTTTGGGTCAAGTAACAATTGTTAAGTAATAGTTTAACTTAAACACTGCAAAAAGACAGTAAAATGTTCAATAACGGCACAATTAAAAAATACACAAATCAAAATGTGGTCCTTAAATTATTTTGAGGAGTATATATTCAATTTACAATACATCGTATGTAATTAAGTCGATTTGTGTTTGAACGCGTAACCAACACAAACAGATCATATGACCCCAACATGAATGGGAAGTTGAGGTATACTGAATGCTGAATGGCCCTAGGACAGACTCCCACGACTTCCATTGTAAACTTTAATTTAACGCTAGACCCACGGCATTTCTTTTCTTTCATCACCCCCGTGGCTCCCCGAAAACAAAGTATGATACGAATTAACGTTACCCACACGATTTGAACACATTCTTTAAATTGGTCAGTAAATAAAAACTGTTGATCAGTAAATAATTCAACAAATAATCGTAGCAGGTAAGAAAAGTCATCAGTAATTAAGATAGTTATTCA